>WNWK01005325.1:0-112500 GCA_009830355.1 Cherax destructor
GAAAAGGCCAACGTAGTCCCCATCTTTAAAAAGGAGACAGAAAAGAGGCACTAAACTATAGACCGGTGTCACTTGCGTGTATAGTGTGCAAAGTCTTGGAGAAAATCATCAGGAAAAGAATGGTGGAGCATCTGGAGCAGAACAGGATAATCAACGCCAGACAGCACGGATTCAGGAAGGCAAATCCTGTGTAGCAAACCTCCTGGAGTTCTATGATAAAGTAACAGAGGTAAGGCAAGAGAGAGAAGGGTGGGTTGACTGCATTTTCCTGGACTGCAGAAAAGCCTTTGACACAGTTCCTCATATGAGATTAGTAAAAAGTTGGAAGACCAAGCATGTATAACAGGAAGGGCACTGGAATGGATCAGAGAATACCTCATGGAGGCAACAACGGGTCATGGTGCGTGATGAGGTATCACAGTGGGCGCCTGTGACGAGCGGTGTACCGCAGGGGTCAGTTCTAGGACCAGTGCTATTCTTGGTATATGTGAATGACATGACGGAGGGATAGACTCAGAAGTGTCTCTGTTCACAGATGATGTGAAATTAATGAGGAGAATCACATCAGATGAAGACCAAGCAGGACTTCAAAGAGACCTGGACAAGCTTGACATCTGGTCTAGCAACTGGCTTCTTGAATTTAACCCCACCAAATGCAAAGTCATGAAGATCGGAGAAGGGCAAAGAAGACCGCTGACAGAGTACAGGCTAGGTGGACAAAGGCTACAAACCTCATCAAAGGAGAAAGACCTTGGGGTGAGTATAACTCCAAGCACGTCTCCGGAAACACACATCAACCAGATAACTGTGGCAGCATATGGGCGACTGGCAAACCTAAGATTAGCGTTCCGTTACCTTAACAAGGAATCGTTCAAGACACTGTACACCATGTACATCAGGCCCATACTAGAGTATGCAGCACCAGTCTGGAACCCACACATGGTCAAGCACGTCAGAAATTAGAGAAAGTGCAAAGGTTTGCGACAAGGCTAGTTCCACAACTCAGGGACTGCCCTATGAAGAAAGGTTGGGGAAAATAGGACTAACAACACTGGAGGACAGAAGGGTTAGAGGAGACATGATAACGACATACAAAATACTGCGGGGAATCGACAAGGTAGATAGTGACAGGATGTTCCAGAGAGGGAACACAGAAACAAGGGGGCACAACTGGAAGCTGAAGACTCAGATGAGTCAAAGGGATTTTAGGAAGCATTTCTTCAGCCATAGAGTAGTTAGGAAGTGGAATAGTCTAACAACGATATAGTGGAGGCGGGAACCATACATAGTGTTAAGACAAGGTATGATAAAGCTCATGGAGCAGGGAGGCAGAGACCCAGTAGCGGACAGCGAAGAGGCGGGGCCAGGAGCTGAGTCTCGACCCTGCAACCACAATTAGGCGAGTACAATTAGGTGAGTACTACCACTACACCACTACACCACCACTACACAACCACTGCCACTACACCACTACTACCACTACACCACTGCCACTACACCACTGCCACACTTCTCCACTGCTACACTCACCACACTGCCACACTCATCAAACTGCCACACTCATTACACTGCCACACTCACCACACGGCACCACCACTGCCACACTCACTACATGGCACCACCACTGCCACACTCACCACATGGCACCACCACTGCCACACTCACCACACGGCACCACCACTGCCACACTCACCACACGGCACCACCACTGCCACACTCACCACACGGCACCACCACTTCCCACACTCACCACATTCACACTGCCACACTCACCACACTTCACCACACTTCACCATCACACTTCCACCACCACTGCCTCCATCATTAATATAATATATCTTTATTTCTACAAGTACATGTACAAGGTATATGGGCTTAGCTGACATCAATGATATATGTACTACTACAGTGGACCCTCGGTTAACGAAAGGTCCCGTTAACGAAAGTTTCGGAAAACGTAAGCTTTTTTCGGAATCGGTTAGCGAAAAATTCCTCGGTTACCGAAAGGTATTAGACGTGTCCGCCTGCTCCGCGCAAGCGCAGGACACCAGTGAAGCGTTGTTTACCATTGAGAGAACATTACCTAGCGCGCTCTTTCAAAGATTCACAATATATTTGGTGTCTTTTTTGGTGGTTTAGTGATTGTCACTGTGAAATAAGTCACCATGGGTCCAAAGAAGCTTCCTAGTGGCACCCCAGTGGTAGCATTCATGGAGGGAGTGTAGCATTCATGGAGGGAGTGTAGCATTCATGCAGGGAGTGTAGCATTCATGCAGGGAGCGTAGCATTCATGCAAAGAGTGTAGCATTCATGCAGGGAGTGTAGCATTCATGCAGGGAGTGTAGCATTCATGCAGGGAGTGTAGCATTCATGCAGAGAGTGTAGCATTCATGCAGGAGTGTAGCATTCATGGATGGAGTGTAGCATTCATGGAGGGAGTGTAGCATTCATGCAGGGAGTGTAGCATTCATGCAGAGAGTGTAGCATTCATGCAGGGAGTGTAGCATTCATGCAGGGAGTGTAGCATTCATGCAGGGAGTGTAGCATTCATGCAGGAGTGTAGCATTCATGCAGGGAGTGTAGCATTCATGCAGGGAGTGTAGCATTCATGCAGGGAGTGTAGCATTCATGCAGGAGTGTAGCATTCATGCAGGGAGTGTAGCATTCATGCAGGAGTGTACCATTCATGCAGGAGTGTAGCATTCATGCAGGGAGTGTAGCATTCATGCAGGGAGTGTAGCATTCATGCAGGGAGTGTAGCATTCATGCAGGGAGTGTAGCATTCATGCAGGGAGTGTAGCATTCATGCAGGGAGTGTAGCATTCATGCAGGGAGTGTAGCATTCATGCAGGAGTGTAGCATTCAGCAGGAGTGTAGCATTCATGCAGGGAGTGTAGCAGGCATGCAGGGGTGTAGCAGGCCTGCAGGGAGTGTAGCAGGCCTGCAGGGAGTGTAGAGGCCTGCAGGAGTGCGCATGCGCAGGGAGTGTGCAGGCATGCAGGGAGTGTAGCAGGCATGCAGGAGTGTAGCATTCATGCATTAAAAGAAAAGAAGGAAGTAACCCCAGAGAGGGACTTGTTACCTGAAGTCCTTTTGGAGGGGGATTTCCCTTCCAACCATTAACACCCTGCCCCTGTCAGCAACTCTACCTTCCAGATGCTTGCAACTCTTCAATAAAGGTAAGTAAATGTTATTGTTTTTTTTTTTTGAGTGATTATTTTTTTGTGGAACGAATTAATTGTATTTACATTATTTCTTATGGGAAATAAGGTTTCAGATAACGAAAGATTCAGATTAAGTAATAGCTCCTGGACCGGATTAATTTCGTTAACCGAGGGTCCACTGTATATAGAAAGCCGCTTCTTATGCAGAGCATTTCGGACACATTAGATCATTTTTGTTCCAGGATGCTACCCACACCAGTCGACTAACTCCCATGTACCCATTTTACTGATAAGGAACATAAACAACCGGTGTAAAGAAACATGGCCAATGTTTCTACCCTCGCTGGGAATTGAACCCAGACCCTCGCTCTGTGAAGCGAGAGCTTTAGCCACCAGGCCACAAGGCACTGTGGCCTAGCTATGTTTCTAGAAGGTCACAGGTATCATGGTTCAGTGTCAACCAACTGAACCACAACATGCCCAACCCACTGTCAAAGTGTAGGTACTGTACTGCCTAACCTAAATTAACAAAAAAAAAAAGGCTGCAACTTGTAATGTTGGTAGAGTGGGTGGTTGAGGAGGACCTTTTTTCCCTATACAGTGGACCCCGGTGTTCGTCCTGCTCCAAACTCGCCCTTTTATGTAAGTGTATTTTTTTAAATGCTTTTGTAAGTGTATTTTTGGGGGTCTAAAAGGACAAGTCTACTTTACATTATTCCTTATGGGAATAAATTTGTTTGGTAATGGCACTTGAACAGCATTCTGGAATGAAAAAATCATGAAAACCAGGGGTCCACTGTACGTGTTAAGAGTATAGCTTGCTCTCTCCCTTCAAAAGTTAAGTACACTAGTCCCCCCAGTATCCACGGGGGGATATGTTCCAAGATCTACTGTGGTTACCCGAAACCGTGGATAGTAGTTAACCCTATGTATAAGTTTTTTTTTGCATACATACGTAAGATAAAGTTTAACTGATAAATTAGGCACAATAAGTATGTAGAGGTAGAAAGTTGAAAGTGAACATAGATAAGAGTAAGGTGATGAGTGTATCAAATGACTTAAATAAAGAAAAATTGGGTATCACATTGGAGGGAGGGAGTATGGAAGAGGTGAATGTTTTCAGATAGTATTTGGTAGTTGACTTGTCAGCAGATGGATTTATGAAGGATGAGGTTAACCATAGAATTGATGAAGGAAAAAAGGTGAGTGATGCGTTGAGATATCTGTGGAGATAAAAAACGTTATCCATGGAGGCAAAAAAGGGAATGTACGAGAGTATAGTGGTACCAACACTTTTTATATGGGTGTGAAGCATGGGTTGTAAATGCTGTAGTTAGGAGGTGGCTGGAGGCAGTGGAGATGTCATGTCTAAGGGCAATGTGTGGTGTAAATATTACGCAGAGAATTCGTAGTGTGGAAATTAGGAGGAGGTGTGGAGTTACTAAAAGTATTATTCAGAGGGCTGAAGAGGGGTTGCTGAGGTGGTTTGGTCATTTAGAGAGAATGGAACAAAGTAGAATGACTTGGAGAGCATATAAATCTGTAGGGGAAGGAAGGCAGGGTAGGGGTCATCCTCGAAAAGGTTGGAGGGAGGGGGTAAAGGATGTTTTGTAGGCGAGGGGCTTGGACTTCCAGCAAGTGTGCATGGGCATGTTAGATAGGAGTGAATGGAGATGAATGGTTTTTGGGATCTGATGAGCTGTTGGAGTGTGAGCAGGGTAATATTTTGTGAAGGGATTCAGGGAAACCAGTTAGCTGGACTTGAGTCTGGAAATGGGAAGTACAATGCCTGCACTTTAAAGGAAGGTTTTGGGATATTGGTAGTTTGGAGGGACATCTAAGCTGTCGTATCTGAGAGCCTTTGCAAAGACATTGATTATGTATGAGTAATGGTGAAAGTGTTGAAAGTGTTGAATGGTGATAAAAGTTTTTTGTATTAATATTGGTAGAATTACCGACAATATGTTAAGTAAAAGGACACAAATGCAACTAATGTGACATTTTATTGTGGCAACGTTTCGCTCTCCAGGAGCTTTGTCAAGCCGTTACAAACAATACATGGACACACAGGGTATATATAGGCTCAGAGTGAGGTGCAATACTAGTGGTGGTAGAAGTAGTAGTGATATAAGTTGTAGTAGTAGTAGTAATACAATAAGGTAGAACAATCAACTTGCACATGAGTAAAAGGTGAAAAAAGCAATTACTTGGGTAGTGTAAAAAATAGGTTAGACAAATATTTCTGTAGGAACGATAACCTGAACAACGCCTGCGTACAACACCGAAATTCCACCAATCATCTCATGAAATTCAAAGACGCCCGTTTAGCAATCAAAGAAACTAATTTACGCAGACGCAAGTGCCTTGAATCAGCACTTATCGCTGTTTCTAACACAATCAAACAAAACAAAGGCAGCTTCACCATCTCTGAAGTCTTAGCAAGAATCCTCCTGAAAACAGTAAACCCTACCATCACATAGTCTCTCCTGCTAATACTACACAAACACATCGCAGAAGTGGAGTACTGCAACAGGCCTTCTCTATTCCAACCTCCAACAGAAATATTTGTCTAACCTATTTTACACTACCCAAGTAATTGCTTTTTTCACCTTTTACTCATGTGCAAGTTGATTGTTCTACCTTATTGTATTACTACTACTACTACTACAACATATCACTACTACAACATATCACTACTACCTTATTGTATTACTACTACTACTACAACTTATATCACTACTACTTCTACCACCACTAGTATTGCACCTCACTCTGAGCCTACATATACCCTGTGTGTCCATGTATTGTTGGTAACGGCTTGACAAAGCTCCTGGAGAGCGAAACGTTGCCACAATAAAATGTCACATTAGTTGCATTTGTGTCCTTTTACTTAACATAAAAGTTTTTTCTTTCTTTTTGGGTCATCCTTCCTTGGTGGGAAATGGCCAATGTGTTAAAAAAAAAAAATGTACTATGTGATAATTTTAAATTATACATTATTGATATAAAGTATTGTATGTTATGTACCTAGAATAATTGTGATTATTGAACTTGTTAAATATGTTTAAATTTCTGAATTTACCATTTTTTCTATAATCTTTTATATTTCAGACTGCAGCATTGGCTCTTTGTGAAAGCCTAACAGAAGAGATTGCTCAACCTACAGCAGCTACACCCTGCTCCAATGATGATATTTCCACACCTCTTAGTGAACATTCTCTGGGAGTGCCACCTTCACCAGGAATTGGAAATGACAGCCCACTAACACAGACTCGCCCCACCCGTCCAGTACAGACAACTCGAGGGAAGAGAACACGCACTGCTTCTCCATCCCCCTTGGTTCGGCAGTTAATGGAAATGGGCTTTTCACGGAAGAGTGTAGAACATGCCATTAAAGCTCTAGGTGAATGACTAAAGATTTTTACTTTGTAGATAATAAATAGTTAATGCTTAATATTTTGAAAATCTCATTACAGTGGAAACCCTCGCTATTCGAACACTCCAAACTCGCCCTTTTATGTAAGTTTATTATTGTAAGTGCTTTTATAAGTGTATTTTTGGGGGGTCTGAAATGGACTAATCTAATTTACATCATTCTTTATGGGAATAAATTCGTTTGGTAACAGCACTTGAACAGCATTCTGGAATGAAGAATGTTCGAATAGCGAGGGTCCAGTGTATTTGCAAGTGCCTGATCAGCCGGGTTGTGATGGCTATGTCAGTCTGCAGGCTGCTAGCACCAATAACCTGGTTGATAAGGCAGTCATCAGGGAAGCCTTGCCTCAGGCTAGGCTGCAAAAGTAGAACCATCGAAACTGGTCACAGGTGTCACAAAAGTACTGTGTGGTAAATACCTGTACTGTATTTATTAATTTGACACTGTTGTCTTATCAACTGCCCCACCTCCCGCCACCTTTGGCAAGCAACAGGTACTTGGGGGCACAACTGAAAGTTAAAGACACACATGAGGCACAGGGATGTAAGGAAATATTTCCTCAGTCTCAAGATGATCAGGAAGTGGAATGTCCTCTCTGAAAAAGTGGTGCAGGCACACTCCACACACAGTTTTAAGAATAGGTACAATAGGGCGCACAAGGTAGGTGAGAGTGAATCTGGCAAGTTGAGAATTTGGACCAGGAGCTAAGACTCTACCCCTGTAACCACATACAGGTGAGAACACACATTCCATATATTTCCAGCCAAGCATTGGCCTTTTTACTTCAAATTTTTTTTAGCCTTGCCTATTCACTTACCCCCCCCCCCCCTTCTCATTGAATCAAGGTACAGTGGACCCTCGCTATTCGAACACTCCAAAACTCACCCTCATTCCAGAATGCTGTTCAAGTGCTGTTACCAAACGAATTTATTCCCATAAGTAATGATGTAAATTAGATTAGTCCATTTCAGACCCCCAAAAATACACTTATAAAAGCACTTACAATAATAAACTTACATAAAAGGGTGAGTTTTGGAGTGTTCGAATAGCGAGGGTCCACTGTATCTGCATTTGTGAACTCCTTATATTAGCAGCTTTTTCTAGAAATTGAAACCTTGAAAAATATATTGGGCTTTGCTGCATCATATATTCTAGAAATTTAAGCCTTGCAACTACACTGGGCTCTGCTGCATCTTATATTGCTCTATTGTGTTTTCTTTGATCTTCTAGACAATTAAAAATATTTTTGATGGTGCTTCATTCATTTTGAAATACACTAGTTGTTTGTATTGCATCATTCCTAGGGTTTCTATGAAGTAAAGAATAATTATTATCCTTGAGTTTACCAGTCACATATTATGAATTTTACATTCTGTTGTTTTTTTGGAAAAGTAACTAGAATAATATGCAAGATATTTATTATGATCTTCTTTATTGCAGGCGGGCTTGGAACTGAAGTGACTCCAAGTCCTGAGTCATTGGTAGTGTGGCTAATTGAACATGCTGACATAACATTATCAGACTCTGACACTGCCCCGGAAGTTCTCGACTCAGACGCAGATTCATTAACTGACGAGTTTAATGATGATCCACCTATATTAGAGGTACAGTAAAACTAGTTTGCTAAAATAAAAGAACAGTTTTGGAATAAAATGAAATGAAATGAATATGTAAGAAAATAGAAAAAAAAATTAAACATTGTCTGTCACCAAGGTAGAGTAACCCAGGAAAGGAAACACATTCATTCAGTAGCTGTCTGCCAGAAATGTGCAGACATCATAATTCAAATAACCCTCCAGAATGCAACATTCCCACCCCTCCTTCAGAGTGTAGGCACCGTACTTCCTTCCCTCCAGGACTCAGGTCCAGCTAACTGGTTTCCTTGAATCTCCTCATAAATGTTATCTGGCTCACATTCCAGTAGCACATCAAGCCATAGAAAGCACTTGCTTCCACTCTGATATAGCACATTCACACAAGTCTGCTGGATGCTTAAGGTCTAAGCACTCAAAGACGGTTCTGAGTAAAAAAAAAAAAAGGAAGTTTTAATTTTAGTAAAGATTTTAAATATCGGCTGTTGAGTCATCTGTTTAAGAGACCATCAGATATTTCAGGAAATATGAGTATTTGACAGTGAGTTAATAATAATAATAATATAATAATATTTTTATTTTGTTGCAAGTTACAAGTATACATAGGTATTGGTAGTTACAATTATAAAACTGTAATGCAAGGAGAGCCACTGGCATGCCATGTTTAAATTCTAGTTCTGTACTAGAGAAGAATTTTAGAATATAAACAAGAGGTAAATATTGCTTGAATAGTTCTACAGTATCTCTGAAACATTAATTCACATTTGCTTTGGATCTGTCACTTGTGATGGTAGTATCAGGTATATAAACATTAAAAATATAGTGAGTTATAGAGAATGAATTGGCTAGATAATAGTAGTAAGCCCTGTCTAAACTGTGTTGATATAATAAATTGGGTCATGGTCAAGTTGGCAGATTTAAACCTAAATTTATAACACAGCATATTGAGTAGGTAGGATCTGGGTTTATTATATGAATAAGGTTACAGAACATAAAAATGTATTAGATTAAAGATATTCTCTAGTAAAAACATAGAGGAAAGATATTTTAAGTATAGAAACATTAATGTATTAGCCATTGATATTAATCCTATATTTTTTTCATCCATTCTAGTCATCTCCAGTTGTTGAAGTGTATCGCAAACGGATGGAGTTTACGAGCAATGATGAATATGCCATGTATGTGCGGGATCACATATCTCCTGGTATGACGGTGCGTTGCTGTCGCACATATGAAGAAGTGTATGAAGGCGATATTGGCCGGGTTGTACGTGTAGATAGAGGTTCTCTGCATAACCTCAATGTCCAGGTTAGTATGGATACACCCTACTTTTTTAAAGGTTACATAAAATGTGTGATTTTTTTTAAAGATACATTTGCTCATACAGGCGGGCCCCGCTTATACATCAGGTTAGGTTCTGGGCTTTTTTTTTTTTTTTTATTAACACATCGGCCGATTCCCACTAAGGCAGGGTGGCCCGAAAAAGAAAAACTTTCATCATCATTCACTCCATCACTGTCTTGCCAGAAGGGTGCTTTACACTACAGTTATAAAACTGCAACATTAACACCCCTCCTTCAGAGTGCCGGCACTGTACTTCCCATCTCCAGAACTCAAGTCCGGCCTGCCGGTTTCCCTGAATCCCTTCATAAATGTTACTTTGCTCACACTCCAACAGCACGTCAAGTATTAAAAACCATATGCCTCCATTCACTCCTATCAAATACGCTCACACATGCTTGCTGGAAGTCTAAGCCCCTCGCACACAAAACTTCCTTTACCCCCTCCCTCCAACCTTTCCTAGGCCGACCCCTACCCCGCCTTCCCTCCACTACAGATTTATACACTCTCGAAGTCACTCTGTCTCGTTCCATTCTCTCTACATGTCCAAACCACCTCAACAACCCCTCCTCAGCTCTCTGGACAATCGTTTTGGTAATCCCGCACCTCCTCCTAATTTCCAAACTCCGAATTCTCTGCATTATATTCACACCACACATTGACCTCAGACATGACATCTCCACTGCCTCCAGCCTTCTCCTCGTTGCAACATTCATCACCCATGCTTCACACCCATATAAGAGCGTTGGTATAACTATACTCTCATACATTCCCCTCTTTACTTCCATAGACAAGGTTCTTTGTCTCCACAGACTCGAAGTGCTCCACTCACCCTTTTCCCCTCATCAATTCTATGATTCACCTCATCCTTCATAGACCCATCCGCCGACATGTCCACTCCCAAATATCTGAATACATTCACCTCCTCCATACTCTCTCCCTCCAATCTGATATCCAATCTTTCGTCACCTATTCTTTTTGTTATCCTCATCACCTTACTCTTTCCTATATTCACTTTCAATTTTCTTCTTTTACACACCCTACCAAATTCATCCACCAACCTCTGCAGCTTCTCTTCAGAATCTCCCAAAAGCACAGTGTCATCAGCAAAAAGCAACTGTGACAACTCCCACTTTGTATTTGCTTCTTTATCTTTTAGCCTAACACCTCTTGCCAAGACCCTCGCATTCACTTCTCTTACAACCCCATCTATAAATATATTGAACAACCACGGTGACATCACACATCCTTGTCTAAGGCCCACTTTTACTGGGAAATAGTCCCCTTCCCTCCTACACACTCTAACCTGAGCCTCACTATCCTCATAAAAACTCTTCACTGCTTTCAGTAACCTTCCTCCTATTCCATACACCTGCAACATCTGCCACATTGCCCCCCTATCTACCCTATCATACGCATTTTCCAAATCCATAAATGCCACAAAAACATCTTTACCCTTATCCAAATACTGTTCACCTATATGTTTCACTGTAAACACTTGGTCTACACACCCCCTACCTTTCCTAAAGAACCCCTTTTTCATCTGCTATCCTGCTTTCTGTTTTACTCTTAATTCTTTCAATAATAACTCTACCATACACTTTACCAGGTACACTCAACAGACTTATTCCCCTATAATTTTTGCACTCTCTTTTGTCCCCTTTGCCTTTATACAAAGGAACAATACACGCTCTCTGCCAATCCCTAGGTACCTTACCCTCTTCCATACATTTATTAAATAATAGCACCAACCACTCCAAAATTATATCCCCACCTGCTTTCAACATTTCTATCTTTATCCCATCAATCCCAGCTGCCTTACCCCTTTCATTCTACCCACTGCCTCACGAACTTCCCCTACACCCACAACTGGCTCTTCCACACTCCTACAAGATGTTATTCCTCCTTGCCCTACACACGAAATCACAGCTTCCCTGTCTTCATCAACATTTAACAAATCCTCAAAATATTCTCTCCATCTTCCCGATACCTCTAACTCTCCATTTAATAACTCTCCTCTCCTATTTTTAACTGTCAAATCCATTTGTTCTCTAGGCTTCCTCAACTTATTAATCTCATTCCAAAACTTTTTCTTATTTTCAACCAAATTTGCTGATAACATCTCACCCACTCTCTCATCTGCTCTCTTTTTACATTGCTTCACCACTCTTTTAACCTCTCTTTTTCTCTCCATATACTCTTCCCTCCTTGCATCACTTCTACTTTGTAAAAACCTCTCATATGCTAACTTTTTCTCCCTTACTACTCTCTTTACATCATCATTCCACCAATCGCTCCTCTTCCCTCCGCACCCACTCGCCTGTAACCACAAACTTCTGCTGAACACTCTAACACTACATTTTTAAATCTACCCCATACATTTTCGACCCCATTGCCTACACTCTCACTAGCCCATCTATCCTCCAATAGTTGTTTATATCTTACCCTAACTGCCTCCTCTTTTAGTTTATAAACCTTCACCTCTCTTTTACTTACTGATTCTATTTTCCTTGTATCCCATCTACCTTTTACTCCCACTGTAGCTATAACTAAAAAGTGATCTGATATATCTGTAGCCCCTCTATAAACATGTACATCCTGAAGTCTACTCAACAGTCTTTTATCTACCAATACATAGTCCAACAAACTACTGTCATTACGCCCTACATCATATCTTGTATACTTATTTATCCTCTTTTTCTTAAAATATGTATTACCTATAACTAAACCCCTTTCTATACAAAGTTCAATCAAAGGGCTCCCATTATCATTTACACCTGGCACCCCAAACTTACCTACTACACCCTCTCTGCATGTTTCTCCCACTTTAGCATTTAGGTCCCCTACCACAATTACTCTCTCATTTGGTTCAAAAGTTCCTATACATTCGCTTAACATCTCCCAAAATCTCTCTCTCTCCTCTACACTCCTCTCTTCTCCAGGTGCATACACGCTTATTATGACCCACTTTTCGCATCCGACCCTTATTTTAATCCACATAATCCTTGAATTTACACATTTATATTCCCTCTTTTCCTTCCATAACTGATCCTTCAACATTATTGCTACCCCTTCCTTAGCTCTAACTCTCTCAGATACTCCTGACTTAATCCCATTTATTTCTCCCCACTAAAACTCGCCTACCCCCTTCAGCTTTGTTTCGCTTAGGGCCAGGACATCCAACTTCTTTTCATTCATAACATCGGCAATCATCTCTTTCTTATCATCCGCACTACATCCACGCACATTCAGACAACCCAATTTTATAAAGTTTTTCTTCTTCTCGTTTTTAGTAGATTTGTACAGGAGAAGGGGTTACTAGCCCATTGCTCCCGGCATCTTAGTCGCCTCATACGACACGCATGGCTTACGGAGGAAAGGTTCTGGGCTATTGCTTTTAAAGTGAAATATAGCCTTTTTCACTTTTAAATACATATAAAAGCCTGATAATGTGTTTACACTATCATATATTAAGTGAGCAATAGAGCTAGGCCTAAAATATGCATATACGTACAGTATACACACATTACTTTAAAATATTTTTGTCCTTAGCTTATAGTGCAAGAAATCTGAATAAATGAAGAATGGCAGTAATTGAAAACCACTGCATTAGTGAAACGCCATAAAGCGAGGTGCTGTAAATCAGGGCCCTCCTGTATATGTGACAGAATGGATAATTAGATCTAATGTTTGGTTAAATTTTGAAAACTTCAGGTTGACTGGCATCGGAAAGGAGGAACATACTGGGTTCGATACATCCACATTGAACTCTTGGACCAGTCACCACCACCATTAGCTACAAATGGCCCTATTAGAGTTGGAGACAAAGTAAGAGTGAAAAGTTCAGTAGTTACTCCAAAGTACAAGTGGGGCTCAGTTAACCATCGCAATATTGGAGTAGTTACAAGTAAGTATTGTGTGTCATTTTTGGTAATACATATTGCAATATCACTGTGGGTACTGCTTTTTTTAGCTTTTATTCATAATTTTATTTTTCAGCGGTATCTTATAGTTACGTTTTGATTTCCTGTCTGGCATAATACTTGTTGAATTACAGTTAGCGTTTAAACTGCCACACACGTTGAAACAGATGGGCGTATATTGCCACACATGCAGTTATAGTTTAAATTCTAGTGCCTTCAAAATGGCCACAAACAGGAATGTTAAGCCTTTGCAGGATAAAAGTATGCCTGCATCGTTGGTGTGGGCACAAACAAGAAATGTCTCCACCATGCAGGGCATTGTGGGAACTGTTTGCCTTAAGGTTAGGTTAGGTTATAGTAGTTGTACAAGGGTGAACAATTTGTCGGTAAACCAATTTTTTAAATAATAAATAATTAGTTATTAAACACTAAATCTTCTTCTTTCAACAAATTGGCCGTTTCCCACCAAGGCGGGTTGGCCCAAAGAGACAAACAAAAGTTTCTCTTTTTAACTTTAGTAATGTACAGTGGACCCCCGAGTTTCGTAAAAACTTCACTCCTGAAGTCTGCTCAAGTGCCATTACCGAACGAATTTACTCCCTTAAGGAAAAATTTCACGTAGGTTAGTCTATTTCAGACCCCCAAAAATACACTTCCACAAGAACTTACAAAATTATACTTACATAATTGCACGATTTCCGGGGTATTCGTTAACCGAGGGTCCACTGTATACAGGAGAAGGGGTTACTAGCCCCTTGCTCCCGGCATTTTAGTTGACTCTTACGACACGCATGGCTTACGGAGGAAGAATTCTGTTCCACTTCCCCATGGAGATAAGAGGAAATAAGAACAAGAACTAGTAAGAAAATAGAAGAAAACCCTGAGGGGTGTGTGTGTATATATATGCTTGTACATGAATGTGTAGTGTGACCTAAGTGTAAGTAGAAGTAACAAGACATACCTGAAATCTTGCATGTTTCTTTCTTTCTTTCAACACGTCGGCCGTTTCCCACCGAGGCAGGGTGGCCCAAAAGGAAAAACGAAAGTTTCTCCTTTTACATTTAGTAATATATACAGGAGAAGGGGTTACTAGCCCCTTGCTCCCAGCATTTTAGTCGCCTCTTACGACACGCATGGCTTACGGAGGAAGAATTCTATTCCACTTCCCCATGGAGATAAGAGGAAATAAGAACAAGAACTAGTAAAAAATTAGAAGAAAACCCAGAGGGGTGAGTATATATATGCTTGTACATGAATGTACACGTTTATTGTATACACACTCATCTGAGTTTTCTTTGATTTTATCTTAATAGTTCTTGTTCTTATTGCTTTTCCCTTTCATATCCATGGGGAAGTGGAATAAGAATCTTTCCTCCATAAGCCATGCGTGTTGTAAAAGTCAACTAAAATGCCGGGAACAATGGGCTAGTAACCCCTTTTCCTGTATAGCTTACTAAAAAGAAGAAGAAGAAAATCGTCAAAGTGGGATGTTTGAATGTGCGTGGATGTTGTGCGAATGATAAGAAAGAGATGATTGTAGATGTTATGAATGAAAAGAAGCTGGATGTCCTGGCTTTAAGTGAGACAAAGCTGAAGGGGGTAGGAGAGTTTCAGTGGGGAGAAATAAATGGGATTAGATCAGGGGTTTCAAATAGAGTTAGAGCTAAAGGAGGAGTGGCAATAATGTTGAATAATCAGTTATGGCAGGTAAAGAAGGAATATAAATGTATAAATTCAAGGATTATGTGGAGTAAAATAAAGGTTGGATGTGAAAAGTGGGTTATAGTAAGTGTTTATGCACCTGGAGAAGAGAGAAGTGTAGAAGAGAGAGAGAGATTTTGGGAAATGTTGAGTGAGTGTGTGGGGAGTTTTGAACCAAGTGAGAGAGTAATTGTGGTTGGGGATCTTAATGCTAAAGTGGGTAAAAATGTTGTGGATGGAGTAGTAGGTAAATTTGGGGTGCCAGGGGTAAATGTAAATGGGGAGCCATTAATTGAGCTATGTGTAGAAAGAGGTTTGGTAATAAGTACTAATACATATTTTATGAAAAAGAGGATAAATAAATATACAGTGGTACCTCGACTTACGATGGTCCCCAAACTCACCCTTTTATGTAAGTTTATTTTTTTAAATGCTTTTGTAAGTGTAATTTTGGGGGTCTAAAAGGACTAGTCTATTTTACAACATTTCTTAAGGAGATAAATTCGTTTGGTAATGGCACTTGAACAGCATTCTGGAATGAAAAAATATCGTAAGTCGAGGTACCACTGTACAAGGTATGATATAGCACGTAAGGAAAGTAGTTTGTTGGATTATGTATTGGTGGATAAAAGGTTGATGAGTAGGCTTCAGGATGTACATGTTTATAGAGGGGCAACGGATATATCAGATCATTATTTGGTTGTAGCTACAGTTAGAGTAAAAGGTAGATGGGACAAAAGGAAAATGGCAACAGCAAGTAAGAGAGAGGTAAAAGTGTATAAACTAAGGGAGGAGGAAGTTAGGGTGAGATATAAGCAACTATTGGCAGAAAGGTGGGCTAGTGCAAGTAGGAGTAGTGGGGGGTTGAAGAGAGTTGGGATAGTTTTAAAAATGCAGTATTAGAATGTGGGGCAGAAGTTTGTGGTTATAGGAGGGTGGGTGCAGGAGGAAAGAGGAGTGAGTGGTGGAATGAAGAAGTAAAGGGTGTGATAAAAGAGAAAAAGGTAGCTTATGAGAGGTTTTTACAAAACAGAAGTGTTAGTAGAAGAGCAGAGTATATGGAGAGTAAAAGAAAGGTGAAGAGAGTGGTGAGAGAGTGCAAAAGAAGAGCGGATGAAAGAATGGGAGAGGCTCTGTCAAGAAATTTTGCTGAAAACAAGAAAAAAATTTTGGAGTGAGATAAACAAGGTAAGAAAGCCTAGGGAACGAATGGATTTGTCAGTTAAAAACAGAGTAGGGGAGTTAGTAGATGGGGAGCTGGAGGTATTGGGTAGATGGCGGGAATATTTTGAGGAACTTTTAAATGTCGATGAAAAGAGGGAGGCGATAATTTCATGTACTGGCCAGGGAGGTACAACATCGTTTAGGAGTGAAGAAGAGCAGGATGTGAGTGTGGGGGAGGTGCGTGAGGCATTACGTAGAATGAAAGGGGGTAAAGCAGCTGGAATTGACGGAATCATGACAGAAATGTTAAAAGCAGGGGGATATAGTGCTGGAGTGGTTGGTATTTTTGTTTAATAAATGTATGAAAGAGGGAAGGTACCTAGGGATTGGCAGCGAGCATGTATAGTTCCTTTATATAAAGGGAAGGGGGATAAAAGAGAGTGTAAAAATTATAGGGGAATAAGTTTACTAAGTATACCAGGTAAAGTGTATGGCAGGGTTATTATGGAAAGAATTAGAGGTAAGACAGAGAGTAGGATTGCAGATGAGCAAGGAGGCTTTAGAGTGGGTAGGGGATGTGTAGATCAAGTGTTTACAGTGAAGCATATATGTGAACAGTATTTAGATAAAGGTAGAGAAGTTTTTATTGCATTTATGGATTTAGAAAAGGCATATGATAGAGTGGATAGGGGAGCAATGTGGCAAATGTTGCAAGTGTATGGAATAGGTAGTAAGTTACTGAAGGCTGTAAAGAGTTTTTATGAGGATAGTGAGGCTCAGGTTAGGGTGTGTAGGAGAGAGGGAGATTACTTCCCGGTAAAAGTAGGTCTTAGACAGGGTTGTGTAATGTCACCATGGTTGTTTAATATATTTATAGATGGCAAAGAAGGGAATGTACGAAAGTATAGTGGTACCAACACTCTTATATGGGTGTGAAGCATGGGTTGCAAATGCTGCAGCGAGGAGGAGGCTGGAGGCAGTGGAGATGTCCTGTCTAAGGGCAATGTGTGGTGTAAATATTATGCAGAAAATTCGGAATGTGGAAATTAGGAGAAGGTGTGGAGTTACTAAAAGTATTTGTCAGAGGGCTGAAGAGGGGTTGTTGAGGTGGTTTGGTCATTTAGAGAGAATGGATCAAAGTAGAATGACTTGGAGAGCGTATAAATCTGTAGGGGAAGGAAGGCGGGGTAGGGGTCGTCCTAGAAAAGGTTGGAGGGAAGGGGTAAAGGAGGTTTTGTGGGCGAGGGGCTTGGACTTCCAGCAAGCATGTGTGAGCGTGTTAGATAGGAGTGAATGGAGACGAATGGTTTTTGGGACATGACGATCTGTTGGAGTGTGAGCAGGGTAACATTGTGTGAAGGGATTCAGGGAAACCAGTTAATTGATTTAGTTGGACTTGAGTCCTGGAAATGGGAAGTACAATGCCTGCACTTTAACCCTTAAACTGTCCACACGTAGATATACGTTCACTCGCGTAGCTGATCGAGTATTTTGAGAAAAAAATAAATTGTTCTTTTTCTTTAAAATGAAGAGTGCATTTTGTTTGTCATTCCCACATTTTGTAATACTACACACACTGAGTGCACAGACCCATTCTCTAATCTCTAGGCAACTCAGGCTTATCGTGGCAAGGTTAAAAGCATTTGAAAAAAAACGTAGATCTACGTTCGGTCAGCTACGCGAGTGAACGTATATCTACGTGTGGACAGTTTAAGGGTTAAAGGAGGGGTCTGAGATAGTGACAGCTGGGAGGGACTTTTCTCAGCTGTAGTATCTGAGCTCCTCTGCAAAGACAGTGATTATGTATGAGTGTGGTGAAAGTGTTGAATGATGATGAAAGTTTTTTCTTTTTGGGGATTTTATTTCTTTTTGGGTCACCCTGCCTCGGTGGGAGACGGCCGACTTGTTGAAAAAAAAAAAAACATGAATGTGTAGTGTGATCTAAGTGTTAGTAGAAGTAGCAAGATGTACCTGAAATCTTGCATGTTTATGAGACAGAAAAAAGACACCAGCAATCCTACCATCATGTAAAACAATTACAGGATTGAACACTAAATGTCCTGTAAATATGGTTTGAAAATGTGCAGAATGCCATTTTTTTTACTTATAAATGCATATAAATGCCAGACTACAAGTTTACACTAACTTATATTAAGTTAGTAATAGAACTAGGCATTAAAAAACACAATAAAAAGTAAAATACATACACAATACATTCATTACTTACCTTAAAATATTTGTAGTCTTAATGTAGGGTGAGAGGTGAGTAGTACTTATTTGTAGGAAGTCAGGTGTAGGTAGCCCTGGCTTCCTGTCCCAAACTTAATATATGATATTTAAAGCAGCCCAGAGAGATAAAATACACATACAGTACACTCATTATTTACCTTAAAATATGTGTAGTCTTAATGTAGGATGAGAGGTGAGTAGTATTTATTTGTAGGAAGTGAGGTGTAGATAGATGTAGTTATGTAGTCCGCCTGGCTACACAGCTGCACCTATCTACCTACACAATACGTATTTAACTCGTTAACTGTCCAAACGTAGGTCTATGTTCGCTCGCCCAGTGCTCCGAATATTTTGAAAAAAAAAATCGTTTTTTTTTTAATTAAAGAGGGCAATTTTCTGTGTGTAATAAGACCCAAAAAAAATGTTAGGACCAGTACTTACCGAGATATAAGACCGTGAAGTTGGCGCTGGATGCTCATCTGACAGCAACATGTAGTCCTGCTGCTTGCAGAAGTGTTGCCGATATACCTTTTTTCTCATTTTTATGTTATTTTATATAATTTTTATGTTCTGATAATTACAATTTATAGTAGTTCTTGTGATTTCATAGCCAACCTTTGTTCTGACACTAATATTAGGTACTGAAATTTTACTCAAATTGTCACAAACACACTGACAGGTCAACATTTACACCTGCCTTGGTCATTTACTATTGTCTAGGAATATATACAAAATATTTATAGGTCCCAGTAATGTTTTAGACACACTGGATTATATATGAAACTCCTTGAAGTATGGTGTTAAGACGAGTGTTACTGAACTGGTGACAGGGTAAGCAGTGAAGTGACACTTGATGATCGTGCACTGCTACATGGAACCCTGGCTTTATTTGTTTTCACTGTTACACATAAACATGTCTGTCTGTCTGTCTAGCTATGTCTGTTTATCTATCTTTCTGTCTGCCTGTGTGTCTGTGTCTTTCTGTCTGCCTGTGTGTGTCTGTCTTTGTGTCTGCCTGTGTGTCTGTCTTTCTGTCTGCCTGTGTGTCTGTCTTTCTGTCTGCCTGTGTCTCTGTCTTTCTGTCTGCCTGTGTGTCTGTCTTTCTGTCTGCCTGTGTCTTTCTGTCTGCCTGTGTCTCTCTGTCTTTGTGTCTGCCTGTGTCTCTCTGTCTTTGTCTGCTTGTCTCTCTTGTCTCAGAGAGTTGCTCATGAACCAACTGGTATTACACACGATCACGTCTGATTCCTGAACAAGTGAAAATGCGTATTACTTGCCAGTTGCCAGTCATTCTTATTATGCATTATATCTACAAGCACAGTATAGCACTTTGTCTGGATTTTTTGGGTTATCCTAGGTAATTTACACTAAATATAATTGTATTTACGTATGTGTACCTGTGAGATAGAGACAGATAGACAGAGACAGAGATAGATACAGACAGACAGAGATAGAGACAGTCAAACAGCCAGCCAGCCAGCCAAAAATATTTTAGCACTATAATACAATTTCATTTTACCCCCATTGACAGTTTAAGGGTTAATGAGACTTATCACTCTGAATCTGGTAAATGGTTTTAACTTTTTCAGGGTCAACACCCCTGATCTCAAACTTGCTCTCAGGGTCAAAGAATTTAAAAAAAAAAATATTTTATCTTATGAAATGATAGAGAATCTTTTTCAAAGGTAATGAAATCAAAGGTACGAAATTTGATGGAAAACTTATGGAATTACGCTCTCGCAAAGCTAGTGGTCTCAGCGATATTTATGCATTGACAATTTTGCCCATTTTGTACCTTATTTTTAGCCAGTTCCGATTGTTCCAATCAACCAAACTCATAGCTATTTCACTAGTATTTCTTCTATTCTATCAATTGAGTATAAGAAACTGCCCATTTACCTCTTTCACCTACCCTGTAAAGTAATCAGAAATCGGTAATTTGGCCAGTTTCACACAAAATTAAAAAATTGCCAGTTTAAAAATAGGGTTCAGAATAAACAGTGTAGATATTTCCTCACATCTCCAGGCCCCTCTTATATTACGCTTTCTTTCCAGGTTGAATTTTTATTCACAAAAATAGAATACTTACTGTTATGCAGACTACTGTATTATTGTAATAACTGCATAAATAATGTCAGTGCATTCCTAAATGAGTATTAGACTGTCCAGTTGGATGCATATTGGATAAGTGACGTCATTTGTGTACTCTGGAATATCTGCAAAAATCGAACTTTGAGCTTAATTTCAAGCTATACTTTTAGTCCTGAAACCAATCAGAATCATTTCTAATTCTGTAATATATCTTCCATTCTATCAAATAAGAAAATAACCATAAAAACCCTATGAAAATACACTGCAAACTCGCTGTTTTGAACCAAAAACATGATTGCAGTTTTTTTCTCATGCACCGCATGCTGCAGGATATTTTTTTATATGATGCACACTTACTGCATATACCCATTCTCTCATATCTAGGCCCAAATTTACTGCTCAGAGCACATCAAAGTGAGCTGAGTTCATGGCATAGTACAACAGGACTAACCCTGGCTTCAAAGCCGTAGCACAATGGGACTGACACCAAAAGGGTTAAATATCAATCATGTCTCGTGACTCTTTTTACATTCACCTTTCCTTTGCTTTTCAAAAAGTTTAAAATGTAGTAAAACAAATTGAGTATATTTTCTCAAATGTTTCAATATCTTTATTAGTTTTTATTTTTGAAAAGTGACTGTGGTGACTCAGATACAATAATGAGGAATATTAGTCTTAAGTACAAAAACTGTACATTTAACTTAGTGCTGGGTGAGTTTACATTATTATATGTTTTGCTTCTGATTAGGTGTGAGCAGCAATGGCCAGGACCTGATGGTAGATTTCCCACAGCAACCTAACTGGCAAGGTTTAGTTAGTGAGATGGAGGTTGTGCCTTCCTGTCACCTGAGTGTTACCTGTGATGGTTGTGGTGTGTCTCCTATAACAGGTAAGATGGAGGTTGTGCCCTTCTGTCACAATGTTTAGTTAGTAAGATGGAGGTTGTGCACTCCTCTCATAATGTTTAGTTAGTGAGATGGAGGCTGTGCCCTCCTGTCACTTGAGTGTTACTTGTGAATGTTATGAAGTTTAACATATAACAGGTAAAATTTAGGTTGTACCCTCTTGTGTTATCTGTCATGTTTGAGAAGTCTTCCCTGTACCAGGTAGGTGAAAAGCATGGAACTGGTGAGCGTTCTTCTTGCTACTGAAACATAAAATGTTGATTATTATATATATTTTCACAAGTTATAAGTGGATCTAATATCTTGCTGAAATTATATAAAGGTAGGGGAGGATAATGGATTTTTTTTTAGCATGCTGGCTGTCTCCCACCAAGGCAGGGTGACCCAAAATAAAAAAAAGAAACTCTTTCACCATCATTCTCAAACAATCACACAGTTTAGATGTCACTTCAAATAGCCAATATCCCAAACCCCTTCCTTAAAGTGCAGCCATTGTACTTCCCACCTCTAGGACTCAAGTCTGGCTAACCGGTTTCCCAGAATCCCTTCGCAAAATATACCAGTCCATGCATGTCCAATGAGGCACAACCTCCAATATGGAAATTTATGTAACTAATAATCCCTCATGTATGAGACTGTGACTTCTGATGATGTTTCAGCCCGATTTGGACTATTAACTAGTCCTTGTTATTTGTATTGTTCCAGCCACAGTATTGCACTTTTTTATTCTTTATGAAACGTAATGTTGAACATTAAATGTCATAGATTTTTGAATGGCCCAGAAGAATTTGCTGTTGGCAGACTTAGTGTGATAAGGTTCTTTATTCTAAATTAAAAATATGGTAAGCCCTTCTATATTTTTGTGATTAATGGAATGATTGGCAAGTTCATAAGTAAGATTTTTTTATATTTTCGCAGGTAATGCAGTATGTATATTTTGGAGCCATTGTTAGTAATTACAAAATCTCTTGTACGTAATTGAGAAAAAGTGAATACTAATTTATGGAAGGGAACAAAGCGTATAAGTCATGGCAGCTTTCCTCTCAGGCATTTTGTATAGAGAGCAAGGATAAAGTGCATTAACCATAGACTTAAAAAAAATAAGAAAATTAATGATAAATGAAAAAAGAGTTAAGCCCTATTTTAGATTTAAATAATATCTAAAGCTTTTAGATTAATAGTTTAAATGATATTATTAAGAATTGTTTTAAGTAAATGTGGGAATGTAATATCTTAGTTACTGCTTGTAGTTGATGAAATGCTACTGTATATGAAATTTTTTAAACACCCCAGTCTCTGATGCAGAATGAAAAATTATTGTACAGTTTATATGGACTTGAGTCCTGGAGGTGGAAAATACAATGCCTGCACTTTGAAGGATATTTGCTGTTTAGAATAACATCTAAAATGTTGTATCTGCATACCTGTGCAAAGACATTGATAGTGTGAATGATGATGATAATGAAAGTGTTTCTTTTTTTTTTTAGTCACCTTGCCTCGGTGAGAGACAGCCAGCATGTTAAAAAAAAATGTATAAAATGTTTTGCTGTATAATAAATCTTAAAAGTTGATTTGAATCCGCAGGTGCAAGATTGAAGTGCAAGGTATGTGACAATTTTGACTATTGTGAAGAATGTTATCAGACTAAGAGAAGTCACCGTCATCTCTTCAATAGAATTGCCGAGCCAGGTTAGACCAATGAATTGTAATTTTTGAAGGTTGTACACCTGTTATAAAATAACAATTTAATTTGTTTTTGAATGATATGTTTTTTGAACTGAGATATACTTATCAATTGTTGTATGATGGCAGGTAGTCCAGCGGTCTATGCTGGGCCCCCTGGTAGAGGCCGTTTTCGTAAGAAGGAGGGCATCTTGGGAGGAATTGATGGCACAGTGGAAGATTGGTATCGTTGTGTTCGTAATCTTAGTGTGTCATCCCGAGAAAACTGGGCCCACAGGCTTATTGACGGTACTGGAAGCTATTGGCAGAGTTGTGGGCAGGAAGGCAAGGTATGGATGAAATTAATTTATTGTGACCACATTGTTCATGTTCTACTTTAAATTCACATATACCTATAGTACTAAATTGAAAAAACTACTGTTTCTTGCATATGAACTTTAATTTATTTTTTAACACATTGGCCATCTCCCACCGAGGCAGGGTGACCCAAAAAAGAAACACTTTCACCATCATTCACACATAATAACTGTCTTTGCAGAGGCACCCATATACGGCAGTTCAGATGTCACTCCAAACAGTCAATATCCCAAACCCCTCCTTTAACCCTTAAACTGTCCACACGTAGATATACATTCGCGTGCGTACTGCTCCGAACGTAGATCTACGTTTTTTTTCAAATGCTTTTAACCTTGCCATGATAAGCCTGAGTTGCCTAGAGATTAGAGAATGGGTCTGTGCACTCAGTGTGTGCAGTATTACAACATGTGGGAATGACAAACAAAATGCACTCTTCATTTTAAAGAAAAAGAACAATTTATTTTTTTCTCAAAATACAGTGGTACCTCGACTTACGATGGTCCCCAAACTCACCCTTTTATGTAAGTTTATTTTTTTAAATGCTTTTGTAAGTGTAATTTTGGGGGTCTAAAAGGACTAGTCTATTTTACAACATTTCTTAAGGAGATAAATTCGTTTGGTAATGGCACTTGAACAGCATTCTGGAATGAAAAAATATCGTAAGTCGAGGTACCACTGTATTCGGTCAGCTACGCACGTGAACGTATATCTACGTGTGGACAGTTTAAGGGTTAAAATGCAGGCATTGTACTTCCTACCTCTAGGACTCAAACCCAGCAAATTGGTTTCCCTGAATCCCTTCACAAAATATTACCCTGCTCACACTCCAACAGCTCGTCTAGTCCTAAAAACTATTCATCTCCATTCACTCCTATCTAACATGCTCACACATGCCTGCTGCATGTCCAGGCGCCTTCCCCACTTTTCCCTCTTTTACCCCATCCCTCCATCGTTTCCTAGGCCGATCCCTATCCCTCCTCCCCTCCACTACAGATTTATACACCCTCCAAGTCGTCCTATTTGCTCCATCCTCTAAATGACCAAACCACTTCAACATCCCCTCCTCAGTCCTCAACAACCCCTCCACACCTCCTAATTTCCACACTATGAATTCTCTGCATAATATTTACACCGCACATTGCCCTTAGACACTACATCTCCACTGCCTCCAGCTTCTTTCTCGCTACAGCATTTATAACTTCAATTATGTCATGAAAAAATATATAAAATCCAAAGATTGTGTAAGTACATATTAGCTGGGTAGCATTTCTACAAGCCCTGGTCTGGGAGTGAAGTTTTTGGCAGATTGGTCTATAAAAGATGAGGTGAACCATAGAATTGATGGAAAAATGGTGGGTGGTGCATTGAGGCACCTGTGGAGACAAAAAATGTTATCCATAGAGGAAAAAGGGAAATGTATGAGAGTATAGTGGTACCAACACACTTATATGGGTGTAAAGCATGGGTTGTGAATGTTGCAGCAAGGAAGATGTTGGAGGAAGTGGAGATGTAGTTGAGAGCAATGTGTGGTATAATTATGCAGAGAATTCATAGCTTGGAGATTAGAAGGAGGTGTGGGGGTTACTAAGAGTATTATCTAGAGGGCTGAGGAGGGATTATTGAGGTGGTTTGGACATTTAGAGAGGATGGAACAAAATAGAATGACTTGGAGGGTGTATAAATCTGTAGCGGTAGGAAGGCTAGGTAGAGGTCGCCCTAGGAAAGGTTGGAGGGAGGGAGTAAAGGAGGTTTTGTGTGCAAAGAGCCTGGACATCCAGCAGGCATGTGTGAGCATGTTAGATAGGAGTGAGTGGAGGAAAATGGTTTTGGAGACTTGATAAGCTGTTGGAGTGTGAGCAAGGTAACATTTGTGAAGTGATTCAAGGAAATCGGTTAGCCAGACTTGAGTCCTGGAGGTGGAAGTATGTACAGTGCCTGCATTCTGAAAGAGAGGTGGGGATATTTGCAGTTTCGAGGGGCATCTGCAGAGGCACGCAGATACATACAGCAGTTCAGATGTCACTCCAAACAGCAAATATCCCAAACTTCTTCTTTAAAGTGCAGGCATTGTACTTCTCACCTCCAGGATTTAAGTCTGGCTAACTGGTTTCCCAGAATCTGTTCACAAAATATTACCCTGCCACACTCCAACAGCTTGTCAAGTTCCAAAAACCATTCATCTCCATTCACTTCTATCTAACACGCTCTCAGTATTTTTGGTAACAGCGGTGTTGCAAGCCCATATATAAGTGTATGTACATTTTATGATATAGCTGATATCATAAGAAGCCATCTTGATAAGCATTATTTGATTAATGATACACAGCATGGATTCACGAGGGGCCGTTCCTGTCTAACTAATTTATTAACCTTTTTCAGTAAAGTTTTTGAGGCTGTTGATCATGATTAAGAATTTGATATTGTTTATTTAGATTTTAGTAAGGCTTTTGATAGAGTACCACATCACAGACTGTTAAAGAAAGTGGCAACTCATGGTATTGGGAAAAAAGTGTTGTCATGGATCGAGTCATGGCTCTCACGAACAGGAAGCAGAGAGTGTGCATTAATGGGGTTAAATCCGAATGGGGATTTGTAACAAGTGGCGTTCCACAGGGATCAGTCTTAGGCCCACTGTTGTTTATAATATATATAAATGACCTTGACGAGGGAATTACTAGTGATATGAGCAAATTCGCTGATGACACGAAGATAGGTAGAATAATTGATTCAAACGTAGATGTCAGGGAACTTCAGGAGGATTTAGACAAGCTCAATTCCTGGTCAGAAAAGTGGCAGATGCAGTTCAGTGTAGATAAATGCAAGGTTCTGAAGCTCGGGAGTGTTCATAACCCAAGCACTTACAGTGGACCCCGGTGTTCGTCCTGCTCCAAACACGCCCTTTTATGTAAGTGTATTTTTTAAATGCTTTTGTAAGTGTATTTTTGGGGATCTAAAAGGACTAGTCTACTTTACATTATTCCTTATGGGAATAAATTCGTTTGGTAATGGCACTTGAACAGCATTCTGGAACGAAAAAATAACGAAAACCGGGGGTCCACTGTATAAGTTAAATAACGTAGAACTTAGCCATATAGATTGCAAAAAGGACTTGGGGGTTATGGCAAGCAGCAACCTTAAACCAAGACAGCAATGCCTAAGCGTATGTAATAAGGCAAACAGATTACTGGGATTTATATCAAGAAGTGTAAGCAACAGAAGTCCAGAGGTTATATTACAGCTTTATACATCATTAGTAAGGCCTCACCTAGATTACGCAGCTCAGTTCTGGTCTCCATATTACAGAATGGATATTAATTCGTTAGAAAACATTCAGCGTAGAATGACTAAATTAATACATAGCATTAGAAATCTTCCGTATGAAGAAAGATTGAAGACCCTAAAATTACATTCACTTGTAAGACAAAGAATGAGGGGAGACATGATCGAGGTATACAAGTGGAAAATGGGTATTAACATAGGGGATATAAATAAGGTCTTGAGGATATCTCTCCAAGAGAGAGAACCCGCAATAATGGATTCAAATAAGATAAGTTTAGATTTAGAAATGATTTAGGAAAGTATTGGTTTGGAAATAGGGTAGTTGATGAGTGGAACAGTCTGCCTAGTAGGGTTATTGAAGCTAGGACCTTGGGTAGTTTCAAATTTAGGTTGGATAAATTCATGAGTGAGAGGGGTTGGATTTGAGTGGGACTTGCACATGAGTAAATAGAATTATTGAAGCTTATTTTTTGGGTAGCATTGAAAATTGTGATGAGCAAAATATTCTGTTAGTGGGATGGATTGTGAAGGACCTGCCTAGTATGGGCCAAAAGGCTTGCTGCAGTGTTCCTCCTTTCTTATGTTCTTATGTTCTAGTATCAGCACACCTCTAGCAAGACAGTGATAGAGTGAATGATGGTGAATTTCTTCTTTTTCAGGTCACCCTACCTCATTGGGAGATGGCCAGTGTGTTAATAAAAAAATCTGAAACCATTTTAGAAAACATAATTTTTTAAATTCTTATAACTGCATCTACATTGTGCAGAGAAAAGGTCTTATAAAAATAACTGAAGCTAGTCACCATTTTTAATCTGCAGCACTGGATACGTTTAGAGATGCAGCCCAACATAGCAGTTGAATGGCTTCGATTGCTTGTAGATCCTGCAGACAGTTCTTACATGCCCACACTCTTAGTGATCAGTGGAGGAGAGACACTGGCCAAGATGCGTGAGCTAAACACTGTCCGGATCACTCCCTCAGACACTTGGGTTACTCTGCTTCGAAGTGTGAAGGAGGTATGTAATGCCAATTAATAGTCTACTTCATATTAAGTAGCCTTGTCAGAAAAGATAAATTTCCTTTTATTTCTCGGCAAAATCTTAAGACTTCTTCAAATTGACTTAACTTTAAACACTGATGTTCATTTATAATCTGAAACTACTTTTTACCATTCTGGTGACCTTTTTTTGTGAGCTAACTATCCTATATCAGGGAACTTCATCTCTTTGTAATACACAGTAGTTACAATAAGTTGACATATCTTACCTTGCCTACTACTCACGTTCCTTTAGTATTAGTTCATGTGTTGTGTAGTTTCTTGGAATAAGCACAATAATTTTGACTAGCTTTTTTCTGTAATCTTTTTTCTTATGCACATGCCTTGGGATCGAGTCATATAGTCGAACACCGTTTTTCCATGCTTGTATATTCCAGAAAGTTTTTTTTTCTTCCCAAGAGACCTCTCCCACCGTTTCTGATCTAGATCCATAGGTTTGTTCCTCATTTGTTGGTCTCTGTGTGGGAAGTCAACATGTACTGTTTACTATTTTTTCCTCTCATCTTTACGTTGAGCACTTGTTTCAGCTTTTATAATGCATCCTTGTTCGCTCACTAATCCAGCTTTGTTTATGTGTACTCAAGGAGTAATTACTATTTAGGCCAGTAATTGTTAACCTGGTGTGCATGCTTGTAACTATTAAACAAAATGGTGTACATGCATTAAAGGTGTTAAAAAGTATTAAGTCTAGACTAGACAGTACCACTGACAGCTATGGAATGTTATGTGCATCATTGGCATGGAAGAGAAATTCACTAACAGTTGAAAAGGAAGTACCATTACTGTTTTTCAGAAACAAATATGAATTTCTAGTCTTAATACGGAGTACAATGTTAGATGAACATCTTTGTAGGATTTGAAGGCACAGATTGACAAACTTCTCAAGTATTCTGTTGCATTGCAGTGAAGGTGTACTTCTTCCTGATATTTTTTTTTTTTTTAATAATAATAATAATAATAATAATACTTTATTGAGACATGGTACAATGATACATGGTTGGGTAGACAAGATACATAGTTATTGATGAGATGTACATGCCAAAAGCCCCTAATATGCTGTGCATTGCGGGCATTCTTAGGACTACTTAATTATAGGCTACATGGTAAAAAGTTATGGTTGATAATTTATAAAATAAGTATAATTGCGTATCTAAGTTATAAAGTTTGATTATAAGTTGAACATATCAATTAGTTGCAGCAATGCAACTAATTGAGTGAGATAACAATTTAAAACATATCAATTAATTGCAGCAATGCAACTAATTGAGTGAGATAACAATTTAAAACAATTAATTGCATTGCAGTTACAGTTTACGTGGTCATTATAATGTAAATGTTATGGAAATAGTTAGTATCGCAATTTCACAAGGAGACGAAGAAAAAAAAAATTCATACACACGGCTGGTTTCGCAGGTTATTGAACCTTCACGGTATTCATCACACCAAAACATTTTCCAAAGCGGCATCTAGAGGCCCTGGACATGCTGATCAGTATTTGGATGAATTTCATTCATGAAAGAATATGATTTTATTCTAGAAGAAATCTACAGTGCAGTTGAAACAAGAATATTTCAGAATTTTTGTGACATTTCATTTTTTGTGTTGTTCAGAAATCAACTTTGCATTGCAAGAATCCAAGGTGAGGTTAATTTTATTGATGTGTGTTAATGTAGCTGGCAAACAGTTGCAAACTCTTTTTGTCTCTGAAAAAAAATGCTAATTAACATATACTTCTGGGCATAAAAATGTTGCTAGTTATATATTTAAGTGTAACACAGGCCTGGATTACAGAATACCTTACCACTGAATGGTTTCAGAAACATCTTTTCACATGAGGTCGAGGAGAATTGCAAAAAAGCTGGGCTCCCTAAAGACTGCATGATTTTGCTACTGTTTAACTACTGTTCTACTTACCAACTTGCTGATAATTTTACCAAATGTTATCACTGATTTCTTACCACCTAACTACATGTCATTAATTCAGCCCATGGACCACAGAGTAATAAGATTTAAAAGAAACTGAGGAGAATGAAAAATTTAAGAATTTTTTTTACAGTACTGTACATACTATTAAACATGCACTATAACACTTTGCAAAACCGTGGAAAGCTTATAATACATCTTGGAGTAACAAATGGCAGATTGTGGCCTGCTGGCATGTTGACCGACAGTGATATAGGTAAATTGATGAATTAATTCAATATACTGTAGGGCTTTGTGAAATGGCTTCTAATGCTACTTTATCAGATGTGGAATGAAATGCAACCAAAATATTTCTTCATAAGATGGCCAGTGTCACTGGAGGAGGTTTTGACACTGATGTCATGGAACTACAGGAAGATTTAGACAAACTTAATTCGTGGTCAGAAAAGTGGCAGATGCAGTTCAATGTAGATAAATGCAAGGTTCTGAAGCCCGGGAGTGTCCATAACCCAAGCACTTATAAGTTAAACAACATAGTACTTAACCATACAGATTGAGAAAAGGACTTGGGGTTATGGTAAGCAGCAACCTTAAACCAAGACAGCAATGCCTAAGCGTACGTAATAAGACAAACAGATTACTGGGATTTATATCAAGAAGTGTAAGCAACAGAAGTCCAGAGGTTATATTACAGCTTTATACATCATTAGTAAGGCCTCACCTAGATTACGCAGCTCAGTTCTGGTCTCCATATTACAGAATGGACATAAATTCGTTAGAAAACATTCAGCGTAGAATGACTAAATTAATACATAGCATTAGAAATCTTCCGTATGAAGAAAGATTGAAGACCCTTAAATTACATTCACTTGTAAAACGTAGAATGAGGGTAGACATGATCGAGGTATACAAGTGGAAAATGGGTATTAACAAAGGGGATATAAATAAGCTTTTGAGGATATCTCTCCAAGAGAGAACCCGCAATAATGGATTCAAGTTAGATAAGTTTAGATTTAGAAAGGATATAGGAAAGTATTGGTTTTGAAATAGGGTATTTGATGAGTGGAACAGTCTGCCTAGTAGGGTTATTGAAGCTAGGACCTTGGGTAGTTTCAAATTTACGTTGGATAAATTCATGAGTGGGAGGGTTTGGATTTGAGTGGGACTCTCACATGGGTAAATAGAATTATCAAAGCTTATTTCTTGGGTAGCATTGAAAATTGGGTTGAGCAAATATTCTGTTAGTGGGATGGATTATGAAGGACATGCCTAGTATGGGCCAACAGGCCTGCTGCAGTGTTCCTCCTTTCTTATGTTCTTATGAGGAAGCATTTGATTAAGGTATAGGTTTAACAATGGATATGATTACAGTTTAATTGAACTGATATTCCTTATTAAAAAGAATTCTTCTATCATCAAGATGCCACTCATGCAGAGAGGTATGATACATAATGTGTTTATCAAACGCTGATGTAACTTTGTGATGCAGACAACACTGCTCTTATTATTTATGAAGAATTACTAGATGTGAAGGAGCTGGAATTGGCAGATTTGAGCAGTAGTGTATCAGGTGACTAGCCTGATAACTGTTCTCCTGTAGCTGTAGAATTTACACTCTCCCATTTTCCTCTTCATCATATACTCACCATGATATATATGTGCTCTACAACATATATAGTTGTACCTTTACCCTGGACCTGTACTATACTAACATTTCTGGAAGAGGATTTAGTTTTACTGCATTCAGGGGTGAGTATATTTGTTTTTATTTATGCTTGCTTATTCCCTTTTTTATAATGAAATTTTACTGCAAATGACAGCACTCATCTTCAGTGTGCTTGGATTAATGGTGTTCGACTGTATAATGTATAACTTTTATTAGGGAGCGTTTGATCTTGGTCAGATATACTTCTTCTTCTTTCAACACGTCGGCCGTTTCCCACCAAGGCGGGGTGGCCCAAAAGGAAAAACGAAAGTTTCTCCTTTTACAATTAGTAATATACACAGAAGAAGGGGTTACTAGCCCCTTGCTCCCGGCATTTTAATCGCCTCTTACGACACGCATTCAGATATACTTGTCTGCAAAAATAAATTTTATAGATTCCCGTGTTTAGCATTTTGTTATGGAATTAAGTTTCGCTTTGGTTTTGAATGTTCCACTTCAACACTGGATGCAATTAAAAAATGCAAAAAAAAAATCAAAACCATTAAAAGTGACAAATTTTAATACTTTTTGATTCTCAAAAGTATATGAGTTTCAATATATACTGTAAAACAAAGCATGTTATGACTCATTAATAATAGAACTTTGATGATAATTTTAGTAGAAATATAGATAACTGAACATCCTTTCTTTGAGCAAAATTTGCATAAATATTATTTTGTGCCCTTATGAAATTTACAAGCAAATTCAAATTAAAGTAGTGGTTTATGAACCAGGTGCAGAAGTGGCTCTTATTGTGTGATTTATGTTACAGTATTGTAAAAATATCAGTATATAAATTAAATGTTGATGACGAAAGAGAGGCAGTGATTTCATGCATTGGCCAGGGAGGTATAACATCTTTTAGGAGTGAGGAAGAACCAGATGAGTGTAGGGAAGGTGTATGAGGCAGTGGGTAAAATGAAAGGGGTAAAGCAGCTGGGATTGATGGAACAAGACAGAAATGTTAAAAACAGGTGGGATTTAGTTTTGGAATGGTTGATGCATTTGTTCAAAAATATGTATGAAAGGGAAAGGTCCCTTTAAGGATTGGCAGAGAGCATGCATGGTTCCTTTGTTTAAAGGAACAAGGAATAAAAGAGAGTGTAAAATTATAGGGAATAAGACTAAGTATACCAGGTAAAGTGTATAGTAGAGTTATTATTGAAAGAATTAAGGGTAAGACATAGACAGGATCAAAGATGAGCAAGGAAGTTTTAGGAAGAGTAGGGATATGTAGACCAATTGTTTACGTTGAAGCATGTAGGTGAACAATATTTAGATAAAGATAAGAATTTTCATTGCATTTACATATTTAGAAAAGGCATATGATAAGGTAGAGAGGGGAGCACTGTGGCAAATATTGCAAGTGATGAAATAGGTGGTAGGTTTACTTGGAGAGATTATTTTCCAGTAAAAGTATGCCTTAGGCAGGGATGTATAATGTCACCATGGTTGTTTAACATATTTATAGATAGAGTTGTAAAGAAGTGAAAGCTAGAGTGTTGGAGAGGTATGAGATAAAAAGATAAAGAATCTAATAGAAAGTTGAAATTGTCACAGTTGCTTTTTGCAGATGACACTGTGCTTTTGAAAGATTCTGAAGAGAAGTTGCAAAGGCTGTTGGACAAATTTGGGAGGGTATCTAAAAGAAGGAAATTAAAAGTGAACCTAGGAATGAACAAAATAATGAGAGTAAGAAAAAAATTTAAGTAAAGAAAGATTAGATATCAGATTGGAAGGAGGGAGTATGGAGTAAGTGAGTGTGTTCATATACTGAGTGTTTACTTGTTGGCAGACGGGTCTGTGAATGATGACAATGAACCATTGCATTGATGAGGAGAAAAATGTGGGTGGTGCATTGAGGCATCTGTGGAGGCAAAGTGTATTATCCATGGAGGCAAAAAAAGAGAATGTATCAGAGTATAGTGGTACCAACACTCATATATGGGTGTAAAGCATGGGCTTTAAATGTTGCAACAAGGAGGAGGCTGGAGGCAGTGAAGATGTCATGTCTGAGGGCAATGTGTGGTGTGAATATTATGCATACAGTTCATAGTTTGAAGATTAGAAGATGCAGAGATACTAAGAGTATTATCTAGAGGGCTGAAGAGGGGTTATTTAGGTGTTTTGGAAATTTAGAAAAGATATACTGTAGCAATAATATAGGATGACTTGGAAGGTGTATAAATTTGTAGTGGAGGGAGGGTGTAAAGAAGGTTTTGTATGCAAGGTACAGTGGAACCTCGGTACTCAAACTTAATTCGTTCCAGAAGGCTGTTCGAGTACCGAACAAATTTTCCCAACCAATTTTCTTTTGTTGGCTGTTATCACTAATCTTCGTAGGCCCCATTGTGACTTATTTATACAAATAATATAAAAAACACCAAAAATGCAAAGAAACATGAAATAGTTTACAGCAAAGTTCTGGCAGGTCATAAGTAATAAGTTTATTCAGGTATACACAAATACATTTACATAGATTATCATTAAAAATGTGTAGAGAACCTAGGAAAACCCCAAAAAGTCAGACAGAGTGACTTGGGCCTTGGTCAAGTGCCAAACAAAATTGGCTACAAAATTTTTTTTTTTTCCAAACAAAGCATTTGAATAAATTTTTCGGGGTAGTGAGCTTTTCCCGGGGCCGGGGTTCCCTTTTTAAAAACTTTAAGTTGTTTTAAAAAATGGTTTTATAGATGTGGAAACTTTTAAAAAAGGGGTTGGGGAAATGGTTTTTTTAGGCCCCCTGGGGGGGAGTGGCCCCCTTTAGTTTTGTTTTTTTTAAATTGTGGGGGACCCAGGGGGGTAAAAGTTTTTTTTTTTGGTTCCCAAAAAAAAAAATTTAAATTTAAAAAATTAAACAATAGATTTTTTTTTAAATTGGTCAAGAAGATTTCTTTTTAAAAAGTAAAATGTGTTTTTTTTTTCCTTTTAAGCGGTTTTTGGCATAAAAAGTTGCGGGGGGGAAAAGGTTTTTCTGTGGGCTTGAACTTCCAAAAAGGTTTTTTATCATGTTGAAAAGGGGTTGACGCTTTGTTTTTGGGGGTGTGAGCAAAACATTTATGAAGGGATTCGGGGGCCTTTTGCTGATTTGAGTCCTGGAGGTGGGAAGTACCTTCCCCGGTGGGGGATGTTGCAGTTTAGGGGTCATCTGAACTGCAATGTGCCGCTTCTAGAAAAGGGAATTGAATGAGAAAAAGGCAAGCGTTTTCCTTTTTTTTGGGGGGTTTTAAAAAAAAATGGGGGAGGGGTGTTAAAAAATTTATTTTTAGAGCCCCAAATTTTTCCATTGAATATTGAAAAAAAAATTTTGAAATGGGTAACAAGTGATTCATTTTCAGTCAGTTTGCATCTTGGTAATGGATAAGCTTTTTACATAAACAAGTTATTTAATTTTTTTTAAACAACTTTAATAATAATATTAACAATAACGATAAAACTGTTAATAAGGATAATAAAAAAATTAAAAAATACATAATTTTAGATAAAAAAAAAAATTTATTACTATAAAACTCCAAAAACTAAGATACCCCAGAAATTATAATTCGCAAAAGTAGTGTAACGGGGGCGTTCCTCACGAATGCAATAAGTCTCAACACTTGCTGGTACAATACAGTATAAGATTAAATCCTATAATATAATAAGATTAAATCCCACAGGAGACAAAAACGAAGTCGAATGGTATTCTTTATACTTAGCCTCTCCAGCTGAGGTCCTCTTCAGCAGAATACTAAGCATTGGGGAGAGCGTACCAGTATTAATACTTGCTCGTTCTCCTTATTGCTTTCTATTCTGCTAAAGAGGATCTCACCAGGTCGGAATATACAGACTGACATTCTTCCTGTTTTTGTTTCTGTCTAGTATTTCCTCTTTCTCATTGCAATAGATATCTAGGACGGCCTTTGCGTCACCCTCAAGAGCTTCCTCATCCCAGACTCACAAATGACCAGGTGATCACCCAAGGACAACGAGTTTGTTTCTTAACCACGTGTGGGATGATGCGACCACGTGTTTGTTATGCACCTCATATCCATCCTTAGGAGGGCAGAGTGAAAGCCTGTGCATGATGCAAGTGGATAAGGAGCTACCTGCCAGGTGGCGAAGGTCAGGTGTTGGCGAAGGTCAGGTGTTGGCGATGGTCAGGTGTTAGCGAAGGTCAGGTGTTGGCGATGGTCAGGTGTTGGCGAAGGTCAGGTGTTGGCGAAGGTCAGGTATTGGCGAAGGTCAGGTATTGGCGATGGTCAGGTGTTGGCGAAAGTCAGGTGTTGGCGAAGGTCAGGTATTGGCGATGGTCAGGTGTTGGCGAAGGTCAGGTGTTGGCGATGGTCAGGTGTTGGCGATGGTCAGGTGTTGGCGATGGTCAGGTGTTGGCGATGGTCAGGTGTTGGCGATGGTCAGGTGTTGGCGATGGTCAGGTGTTGGCGAAGGTCAGGTGTTGGCGATGGTCAGGTGTTGGCGAAGGGCAGGTGTTGGCGAAGGTCAGGTGTTGGCGAAGGTCAGGTGTTGGCGATGGTCAGGTGTTGGCGAAGGTCAGGTGTTGGCGAAGGTCAGGTGTTGGCGAAGGTCAGGTGTTGGCGAAGGTCAGGTGTTGGCGATGGTCAGGTGTTGGCGAAGGTCAGGTATTACCAGGAGTGGGCTGTCGTATACTGAAACGAGGAATTGCAACTACCCTCCTCTTACTCGTATCAAACTTGATTGCCTCCTAATACCTAGCGAAGTATAACCAATACGTATTTAGCGCTTCAGTGATTAATAATAATAATAATAATCATAGTGTCTTGAAAATTTATAGATATATTAACATTGTTATCAATTATCTAGTGATTCAGCCACTGGTGAATCCTGGCTGTATTCTCTCCTTTCATTAGAATCTTCACTTAGAACCTTCAGTTCTAACCCTCAATTCTAATCTACAATTCTAAGCTTTAATTCCAAATTTAAATCTGAATCTTCATTTCTAACCTTAAATTTGAACTTTTAATTCAAACCTTCAGTTCTAAACTACAATTAGAACCTTTAATTTTCTCCGACTTACAGTTTCTTGACTTCTGTCTGAGTTTTCCGAGATTTCCTGAGTAAAAACCCATACATTGTATGTGAGTAGCTTCTCCGACAAGAGTATACTCACATATCTGAGCGGCCGCGGACATACTCACATATCTCAGCGGCCGCGGACATACCTAAGGCTCTCTTGGAACCTTCCACACCTAAATTACATACACGCCAAAGCACTACAATACACTGTGTTATCGGAACTTTCTTGGTAATAAAGATGTTATGGAATAAGGCAAACACTTCATCCAGAAACCAGGCAGCATAAAACATATTGGTCCTGTGTACCTTCTGTGTGTGTGTGTGTGTTGCCTCAGTAAATGTTCTTTCTTTAAACTTTTATTTTCTTGACAATGCTATTGTTGTTATCTTGCGATACATCTCCAGCAAGCAATGAATTGAACTGTTCTTGTGCTGCACTTCTTTTGCAGCCAGCAATGAATGACAGTGTTGTTGTCTTGCAGTACTGGTCCAGCCAGCAATGAATGACATTGTTGTTGTCTTGCAGTACTGGTCCAGCCAGCAATAAATGGCAGTGTTGTTGTCTTGCAGTACTGGTCCAGCCAGCAATAAATGGCATTGTTGTTGTCTTGCAGTACTGGTCCAGCCAGCAATGAATGACATTGTTGTTGTCTTGCAGTACTGGTCCAGCCAGCAATAAATGGCAGTGTTGTTGTCTTGCAGTACTGGTCCAGCCAGCAATGAATGGCAGTGTTGTTGTCTTGCAGTACTGGTCCAGCCAGCAATAAATGGCATTGTTGTTGTCTTGCAGTACTGGTCTAGCCAGCAATAAATGGCATTGTTGTTGTCTTGCAGTACTGGTCCAGCCAGCAATAAATGGCATTGTTGTTGTCTTGCAGTACTGGTCCAGCCAGCAATGAATGACATTGTTGTTGTCTTGCAGTACTGGTCCAGCCAGCAATAAATGGCAGTGTTGTTGTCTTGCAGTACTGGTCCAGCCAGCAATGAATGGCAGTGTTGTTGTCTTGCAGTACTGGTCCAGCCAGCAATGAATGGCAGTGTTGTTGTCTTGCAGTACTTCTCCAGCCAGCAATAAATGGCAGTGTTGGTGTCTTGCAGTACTGGTCCAGCCAGCAATAAATGGCAGTGTTGTTGTCTTGCAGTACTGGTCCAGCCAGCAATGAATGACAGTGGTTCATCTTCCCCATCTATCACTTTAAGCCAATTCTCATGACATTCATTTACTAGACACTCATCTTTTTTTGCCAAAATCGCTTGTATGTGTTATTCCCACGACCTAAAGAAATTTATCTGTGTCAAAGGGAAGAGTATCACACAAGAAACAAAAATCCGTATGTTTCGGATCCTAACTTTGATCTAATTCAATTCGTTACTGCTCTGTGTTAGGCAAATAGTCACTTAGTCGTACGCTTCCGGTCCTCATTGTCTCCAGCACTGAGGCAAATAATGGGGTTCCTTCTATTATTTAGCTTACATGATGATGTGTAACATGTGCGTGTGTGTTTATTAAACACACACACACACACACACACACACACACACACACACACACACACACAACCCGTCAAAGAATCACAGGAGGAGAAGAGAATAATAATATGAGAGCAACAGATCAATTATGGACACACTAGCTGAGGTGGCCAGGAAGGCCCATATGGGCAGGGCAAATTTACTAGTTTAAGTGATTTCAGTCACAAGGAGACTGACTGGGAAAACCAGCAGCCACATGGTGACCAGAAACGTGGAGATAGAAGATTATGGAAAACCTCATACATCAACATGTTAGGGACACTGCCAGAGAGAGAAAGAGAAGATGAACCTGGAAGGCTGGACCTCATATTCACCTTGAGTAGTTCAGACATTAAGGACATCCCATATTAAAGACCCCTCGGAACTAGTGATCACGTGGTCCTGAGCTTCGAATACGTCGTCGAGTTAATAGTGGAGAATAAAACAGTACGAGAAGGACAGGAGAATCCAAACTACAAAAGAGGGGACTACTAAGGTATGAGAAATTTCCTGCAAGAGGTACAGTGGGAAAGAGAACTGGTGGAAATAAGCTGTAAATGTAATTATGGAATAATTGACAACATAATGCAAGGAGGCAGAGGAGAGGATCATACCCAAAGGCAACAGAGAGAGCCCATGGTCTACCCGGAGGTGTGGAGAGGCCGAGGTAAGGAGTCATTGAAGACACTATATACCGTGTACGTCAGGACCATACTGGAGTATGCAGCACCAGTATGGAACCCACACCTGGTCAAACAGATCAAGAAGTTAGAGAAAATGCAAAGGTTTGCAACAAGACTAGTCCCGGAGCTAAGGGGTATGTCCTACGAGGAGAGGTTAACTGAACTGAACCTGATATCACTGGAGGACAGGTGGGATAGGGAGGACATGATAACGACATATAAAATTCTGAGAGGAATTGACAAGGTGGACAGGGACAGAATGTTTCAGAGTTGTGACACAGCAACAATGGGTCACAGTTGGAAGTTGAAAATTAAGACGAGTCACAGGGATATTAGGAAGTACTTACTCAGTCACAGAGCTGTCAGCAAGTGGCACAGACCGGAGAGTGATGTAGTGGAGGCAGGATTCATACATAGCTTTAAGAAGAGGTACGATAAAGCTCATAGAGTAGCGATCAGCGAAGAGGCGAGGCCAGGAACTATGAGTCGACCCCTGCAACCACAAATAAGTATAGAGCAAATAGGTAAGAATTTTGACGTCACACCGTGTGTGTGTGTGTGTGTGTGTGTGTGTGTGTGTGTCTGTGTGTGTGGTCAGGATGATGGATGAGGCAGGATCCACCATCCATGCGCCTGCACAACATAATTAACCGGGTGGTTAATGTGCAAGAGATGTAGACAAGGGGTGGTGGGGCAGGGAGTGGCGGGTTAGTAAGCAGGTTGAAGAAGTGGCGGTGGGTTAGTAAGGGCAGGTTGAAAGAGAAAGTGGCGGTGGGTTAGTAAGGGCAGGTTGAAAGAGAAAGTGGCGGTGGGTTAGTAAGGGCAGGTTGAAAGAGAAAGTGGCGGTGGGTTAGTAAGGGCAGGTTGAAAGAGAAAGTGGCGGTGGGTTAAAGGCAGGTTGAAGAAAGTGGCGGTGGGTTAGTAAGCAGGTTGAAAGAAAGTGGCGGTGGGTTAGTAAGGGCAGGTTGAAAGAAAGTGGCGGTGGGTTATAAGGCGGTTAAGAAAGTGGGGTGGGTTAGTAGAGCAGGTTGAAAGAGAAAGTGGCGGTGGGTTATAAGGGCAGGTTGAAAGAAAGTGGCGTGGTGGGTTAGTGGGGAGAAGCAGGTTGAAAGAGAAAGTGGCGGTGGGTATAAGCAAAGGGGGGAAAAGTTAGGGGGTGGGTTAGAGTATTGAAAGCAGAGGTGAACTAGAAAAGGAAGACAATAAAAAGGGAACAATCGGTGAATTAGTATGGAGAAAGAAAAAAAGAAAATATCTGTGAGATTTATGTACAAAGTTGTACAGGTCGGTCCTAGTGGGACCGAAATATCGTCATACGTTTCAGTCTCCTGTGTGCGGGTTATTTATGTATTGTTCTTTATTTCCCTCACCGCCCAGTCTCATTCCAGGATCCATTTATCGGTATGTTGCATCCCACGACACCACAACATCCTAGGTAAACAGAACTTGTCAAAAGTTCTCTTGTAGACACAGGTCTCTTGGTAATTCCTCTTACGTACGAAAGGAGGCTGTTGAAAAGTTTTAAACTCTTTATGGAACTATTCCCTCCATCATCCTCCATATGTACGTTATGATGGCTCTTTCTCGCCTGCACTCCAGGAAGCGAAATTTCAGGGATTTTAAGCTTTCCATAAAATTTAGGTTTTATATTATAGTAAAATTTCTGTACATATTCTCTAGAACCGCAAAATGGCTGCCTTTCATGGTCCTGCCGGGAAAGGCAGGCATTATTCTAGTCGAAAAAATACAAATGGTGTATACCTGGAGAGGGTTTCGGGGATTAACGCCCCAGCGGCCCGGGCTGTGACCAGACCTAGTGTAAGGAGTATTAGTAGTGGAAAACCATTGCTTGGATTCATATTATTACTCCAGCGTATCACTTTCCTTGCTGTTGTGAAAGGATGAAATTAAGATCCTTGTGTTTTGTATTCTATTTCAGTTTTTATTTCTATTTTCCACAGTGGAGTGGCTAAAAAAATTCCTCAATTTTCTTTCCTGTGGCCCACTGAAAGACGATATACAGTGGCATGTCACTCTCGTGTATAATCTAGCATCGTCTGTGAAGTATTTCAGACACGAGAGTGAGAATCTGGTCAAGTTCTCTGCCTTAAGTAAGTTTCTTTTTTCTTTGTTGACGTTCCTGATTTTACGTTTATTATTAATCTTTGGGTCGGATGTGTTGGAAAATTTACCTCTGTTCATATTTTTCTGTCTTCCAAACACACGACCGAAGGCTTTTCCAAAATCTGCTTGTCAACATTTTTTCTTGTCCATCAGTAGTGATGAAAGAGACGTTGACGACGTTTCGCTCACACAATGGGCATCATCGTCACAAATAGCTGAAGATGAAGAGGGAAGATGCAAGAGACGCAAGTGAGGTGGAGAGACATGTTAGGTGTGAGACAGGTGGTGGGTGTGGCATCTACCTAGCTTGGGTCAGCAAGTCCATTGCAGTGCAACTCTGAACCGTTGCTGTGCAGGAAGACTAGATTCTAGAAGCTTCCTGGCAAGCGGCTTACATATTTTGTTGAAACCATTGCTCTAGTTGAATCTGCTTTGATTCTAGGATCCTAGAACACGAACAGTGCGCCATTGTGGGTAATCAAATGGTTTTGGAAGTTTCGGATTGAAAGGCATGATTTATTTAATTCAATTCAATTGACGTATTGGTGTTTAGAAAAGCGCTGGAAGAAGGTATTTGGATGTTTGGCCTCCGTATATTTTGTCACAGCCGTCGCAGGGGATTTTTTTTTATACTCCTGTAGTGGTTTATCTGTTATTGACTTAATAAAGAGCCCAGTGTGTGAGCGAAATGTCATCATTATTAAAAAATCATACTGAATTTGTCTCGTTTACAATCATGCTCATTTTTTATGCCATTTTTCACTCATTTTCCAGTAGTGACCTGGAAGTTGCCAGAAACAGGAAGGTCACGTTTAAAATGCATATGGTGGGTGAGTCTGGTGGCTCAGCCATGAAGGCTATTGATGTATGGTGAGTCTGATGGCTCAGCCATGAAGGCTATTGATGTATGGTGAGTCTGGTGGCTCAGCCATGAAGGCTATTGATGTATGGTGAGTCTGGTGACTCAGCCATGAAGGCTATTGACATTGGTGAGTCTGGTGACTCAGCCATGAAGGCTATTGATGTATGGTGAGTCTGGTGACTCAGCCATGAAGGCTATTGATGTATGGTGAGTCTGGTGGCTCAGCCATGAAGGCTATTGATGTATGGAGAGTTTGGTGACTCAGCCATGAAGGCTAGTGATGTATGGTGAGTCTGGTGGCTCAGCCATGAAGGCTATTGATGTATGGCTAGTCTGGTGACTCAACCATGAAGGCTATTGATGTATGGTGAGTCTGGTGGCTCAGCCATGAAGGCTATTGATGTATGGCTAGTCTGGTGACTCAACCATGAAGGCTATTGATGTATGGTGAGTCTAGTGACTCAGCCATGAAGGCTATTGATGTGTGAGGGAAAAGTGGTTGTAAATAAGGTAACGGTTGTTCAGTCAGCCGGGAGCATTATTAATGAGTTACAGCCAGCACTACCATCTAGCGGGCTGGAGCTAAACTCTTGTTCCCGGTTGTCTGAGGGTTTTTACTTTCTACTCCTGGTAGTATGACTCTTACCTGGTGTCGGTTGGGGAGTGGAAAGTCACTTCACCTTCACTCTTCTCCGAATCAGGTAAGGCAAGCTACCAGGAGTATTTCTTTTGTTTGATTATTATGTTTTCTTTGGTTACCAGTAGTGACTTGGTCATCTTGAAACACCTTTATCTATCTTAAATGTTTTAAGACTTATGGTAACCAGAATATTTTCTTTATTATCAGCTCTGCCGCTGGACTGGTTCTCCAGGACAGACGCATGACTTACGAGCAAGATTTCCCTGGACTTAACGGGAATTCCACAACAACTCCTCTAGTTTCTAACTTGTGTGCGTTAGAGGGTGTTGCTGAAGATCTCGTCTCCCTTTGGATACCTACAGTGTGGTATTTCAACCTAGTGGTCCCAGGAGATTCACCATCTACTCCGGAGACATACCACCTACAGAGAGACAACCATCATCTATTCTCCCCCTCTCCGGTTATTACCTCCTGTCTCACCAACAGACCTGAACCACAACGGATATATTTCTTTTTTATTTCTATTTATTTTTATTAAAAATCCAGATAAAACCATCTTATTATAAATATCCTTCGGTTTACTATTATTTATTAATTTTTCCATCAATATTTTGTTCAGGGGAAGGCGTTCCCTTGACAGATGTATGGTGAGTCTGGTGACTCAGCCATGAAGGCTATTGATGTATGGTGAGTCTAGTGACTCAGCCATGAAGGCTATTGATGTATGGTGAGTCTGGTGGCTCAGCCATGAAAGCTATTGATGTATGGTGAGTCTAGTGACTCAGCCATGAAGGCTATTGACGATGGTGAGTCTGGTGACTCAGCCATGAAGGCTATTGATGTATGGTGAGTTTGGTGGTTCAGCCATGAAGGCTATTGATGTATGGAGAGTCTGGTGACTCAGCCATGAAGGCTGTGATGGATATGTGGGGCAGCGGGCCTCCAGCAGCAACAGCCTGGTTGACCAGGCAAGCACCAGACGAGACTGGCCCATGGCCGGGCTCAGAGAGTAGATACTCTCGAAACTCTTCAAAGGTATATCAAAGGTATGGTGAGTCTGGTGGCTCAGCCATGAAGGCTATTGATGTTTGGTGAGTCTGGTGACTCAGCCATGAAGGCTATTGATGTATGGTGAGTCTGGTGACTCAGCCACTAAGGCTATTGATGTATGGTGAGACTGGTGACTCAGCTATGAAGGCTATTGACGTATGGGGGATAACTCTGCCTCACTTAATTGTCTATTGAGTGGGTAAACAAACTCGTTGTTGTTGCTGCTGTTGTATTTAAGGATCGTGACAGTTCGAGGAGCCGTGCAAATCCTACCGCAGATACACTGGTTGGGCTTAAGGGACATGACAGCACAAAGATGTTCAAGTCTGGTAATACAGATTTGAACTGCAAGTTCTACAATTAAGATCTTCTTAAGTAAAAGGACATAAATGCAACTAATGTGACATTTTATTGTGGCAACGCTTGACAAAGCTCCTGGAGAGCGAAACGTTGCCACAATGAAATGTCACATTAGTTGCATTTGTGTCCTTTTACTTAACATATTGTCGGTAATTCTACCAATATTAATACAATTAGGATCTTGACATGAACGTTTCTATATGATGTGATCCTTGTTCTGGGAGGTCACATCCCCCGCTCTTTGCTCTCTTGACTTGGTTAACTGGGTAATGGGCTTGACCAGTCAGGCTGTTGGTGCTCGCAGCTGATTAGGCACATCTTCATTTCACTACTACACCTATGTATTTGACTGAAGAAGCCTACTGTGTGGGCGAAACGTTTCAGAAATAAAGATACCCAACTGTTGCACATGTGTATTAATCATTAACTTGTTGGTATTTTATACTATGTTCAACTTAACTGTGATGGCTGTGGGCCAGCAGGTGGGTAACAGCACTCATCTCTGGCTGCGAAGGAAGAAAAGCCCGGTCATAGACACCATTATCACCATCACCACTACGATTATAATTACCACAACCCTCACCACTATCACCATGACAACCAGCATCATAACTACAACGATATTCACCATTACCACCGCAGTCCTCACCATAATCCTTACCAATATAACCACCATTTCCAATACCAATATAACCACCATTTCCAATACCAATATCACCACTACTAACACCACCATTATCATAACCATTGCTACTAATACAATTAAAACTACCATCTACCATTTACACCCCAATCACCACCACCACCACCAATCGTAACCACAGCCTCCTCCACCACCACAATCACCACCATCACAGTCACCATCATTATCATCACCATACTCACCACCACCACCTCCTCCTCCTCCTCCACCTCCTCCTCCACCACCTCCACCACCATTAGTGTTGTCATAGTCAACACAGGAACAGTTAAACAGAGATGCAATTACACAGGACGTTCACCTGACCTTCTGGGTGTAGGGGTGCCAGGGGCAGTGTGTGTTGTGCCAGGGGCAGTGTGTGATGTGCTAGGGGCAGTGTGTGTTGTGCCAGGGGCAGTGTGTGTTGTGCCAGGGGCAGTGTGTGATGTGCAGGGGCAGTGTGTGTGTGAGGGCAGTGTGTGGCCAGGGGCAGTGTGTGTTGTGCCAGGGGCAGTGTGTGTTGTGCCAGGGGCAGTGTGTGTTGTGCCAGGGGCAGTGTGTGATGTGCTAGGGGCAGTGTGTGTTGTGCCAGGGGCAGTGTGTGATGTGCCAGGGGCAGTGTGTGTTGTGCCAGGGGCAGTGTGTGTGTGCCAGGGGCAGTGTGTTGTGCCAGGGGCAGTGTGTGTTGTGCCAGGGGCAGTGTGTGATGTGCTAGGGGCAGTGTGTGTTGTGCAGGCGTGTGTTGCCAGGGGCAGTGTGTTAGGGCAGTGTGTTGCAGGGGCAGTGTGATGTGCTAGGGCAGTGTGTGTTGTGCCAGGGGCAGTGTGTGTGTGCCAGGGGCAGGTGTGTGATGTGCTAGGGGCAGTGTGTGTTGTGCCAGGGGCAGTGTGTGTTGTGCCAGGGGCAGTGTGTGATGTGCCAGGGGCAGTGTGTGTTGTGCCAGGGCAGTGTGTGATGTGCTAGGGGCAGTGTGTGTTGTGCCAGGGGTGCAGTGTGTGTTGTGCCAGGGGCAGTGTGTGATGTGCTAGGGGCAGTGTGTGTTGTGCCAGGGGCAGTGTGTGTTGTGCCAGGGGCAGTGTGTGATGTGCTAGGGGCAGTGTGTGTTGTGCCAGGGGCAGTGTGTGTTGTGCCAGGGGCAGTGTGTGTTGTGCCAGGGGCAGTGTGTGATGTGCTAGGGGCAGTGTGTGTTGTGCCAGGGGCAGTGTGTGTTGTGCCAGGGGCAGTGTGTGTGTGCCAGGGGCAGTGTATGTTGTGCCAGGGGCAGTGTGTGTTGTGCCAGGGGCAGTGTGTGATGTGCTATGGGCAGTGTGTTGTGCCGGGGCAGTTTGTGTTGTGCCAGGGGCAGTGTGTGTTGTGCCAGGGGCAGTGTGTTGTGCCAGGGGCAGTGTATGTTGTGCCAGGGGCAGTGTGTGTTGTGCCAGGGGCAGTGTGTGTTGTGCCAGGGGCAGTGTGTGTTGTGCCAGGGGCAGTGTGTGTTGTGACTCAAAATTTGTCAACGTGGCCAAAAAGTTCAAAATAATCTTTGCCCCCACTTGACACTGAAAAACAAAAACATATGCAGCATGCCCATGTACTCTGCCCCATGCCCAGACTCTTGCAACTCCCTGTTTACCAACAACTGCGAGAAACCCCTCTATGGAGAGGTACTAACCTACCACCCCCCACATTACTAAACAACCACCACCACACTACTAACCTACCACCCCCCACATTACTAACCTACCACCCCACACCGTACTAACCTACCACCCCACACTACTAACCTACCACCCCACACTACTAACCTACCACCTTCCACATTACTAAACAACCACCACCACACTACTAACCTACCACCCCACATTACTAACCTACCACCCCCACATTACTAACCTACCACCCCCACACTACTAACCTACCACCCCACACTACTAACCTACCACCCCCCACATTACTAACCTACCACCCCACACCGTACTAAACTACCACCCCCACACTACTAACCTACCACCCCCCACATTACTAACCTACCACTCCCACACTAATAACCTATCACCTTCACACAACAAAACTACCACCCCCCACTCGATTGAACTACCACCATCACCACCACCATTACTACTACCACTACCAATACCACCCCTACCACCAGCACCCCACCACAACCAGCACCCCACCACAACCAGCACCCCACCACCACCACCATCACCACCACCACCATCACCACCACCACCATCACCACCACCACAATCACCACCACCACCACAATCACCACCACCACCATCACCACAATCACCATCACCATCACCACAATCACCACCACCACCACAATCACCACCACCACCACAATCACCATCACCACCACCACCACTGGTAATTACCAGCATCCCACACACTACACAGTTTCCTGGTAAGGGCGGAAAGTCCTTCACGTAGGTATGGGCAAAAACGATCAGCATCTATCACACTCCTCACACACTACTTTCTCTCTTCTCATTGCCATTTCCGCCTCGTTCTTATGCATAACACGTGTCCCCTAGCGTTCACATAGCACGTGGACACGCACACACGTGTCCATATGTGTATCCCATCACTAGTTTGTGCGTGTGTGTTAGTTACCATTTTGTCCTAGGCATATGTCGATTAGACACTAGGTCTGTTGTTAGTTAGTATGTGTGTGTGTGTGTGTGTAAGGAAACACTTCGAAATGTTTCCGCCCCGCCGGGAATTGAACCCGGGCCCTCCGTGCGTGAAGCGAGAGCTTTAGCTACCAGGCCATGTGTGTGTGTGTCAAGTCGTGGTCTCTAGTTTACATGTATGTGTATACCTTCATGTGGCTATACACGTTCATGTGTATACCTTCATGTAACCATACACGTTCATATGTATACCTTCATGTGGTAATACACGTTCATATTTATACCTTCATGTTGTAATACACGTTCATGTGTATATCTTCATGTGGTAATACACGTTCATGTGTATACCTTCATGTAGCCGTACACGTTCATGTAATACGTTCATATAACCATACACGTTCATGTGTATACCTTCATGTGGTAATACACGTTTACGTGTATAATTTCATGTGCCTGTACACGTTCAAATTTCTATACACTTTCATGTGTATACCTTCATGCGTTTACAAACGTTTATACGAAAACTTTCATACATCCACACACGTTTGTATTTATACGTTCATACATCCACACACGTACATATGTAAACGTTCATACATCCACACGTTCGTATTTATAAGTTCATAGTCCACACACGTTCATATGTATGCTTTTCATACTTCAACGGACGTTCACTCAACATGGTTGCCCAACATTCTTCTCGTTCTCAACATACAGCCACAACGTTCCCCGGGCAGCTGTAAGGTACGGAGGATCGAGCCTTCATTATTCCTCATACTGAATAACCCGGCCGGGTTTAGCGCTTAACTAAATCGCCTCAGGGGATGCAAAGGGAAATACAGTGGGAGGACGAAAGGGAGAGGTCAGTTTTATCTACGGGCTCCAGGAAGTTGAAAGGAAAACCTAAGGAGCAAGAAAACAGGAGGAGAAAAAAACAATTGAAAGTATCATGAAAGCAATAAGAGGACGACATGACCCAGTTGACAAATTTTCAGAGAATTGGGTGGATCGCAAGAGGAAAAAAAACGGCCAGTCAAAGTGATTTTCAAGGCAGAATCAGCTCAAAGCAGGATCCTGCAGGAGAAAGCATGACTAAGGGACAAACCGGAGTACCGGAGAGTGTACCTCGACTGAGACAGAACACAAGAAGAAAGGAAGATACTGAAAAAAGGGTACTAAAACGCAAGGAGGAACGAGAGGCAATGACGGAGATGAGCAGGAGAACCCAGACCCAGGTGGAAGAGCAAACATAACCTCCTCCAGAACCACCCACAGAAGGAATCCAACTACAGCAACCCCAATGCAACCGAACAATCTAAACCAAAACGTACACAGTGTTCCCTCTGCCCCACCCCCCTCATCACTAACCCCATCCCAACGGCATCCCCCCATAGGCCCACACCAGGGCTCCTACTTCCCCAACCCCACCATTCTCCCGGACCACAGTTTTAGAAAAGAAGTTGAAGGTTTGGTATACGAATGCAGATGGAATAACGAACAAATGTGAGGAGTGGCATGGAAGACATCATAGACATCGTAGCAGTCACAGAAATGAAACTCATTGAGACGATAACAGACGCAATCTTCCCACCCGGATATCAGATTCTGAGGAAAGATAGAAGCAGAGGGGAGGAGGGGTTACACTGCTCATTAAAAACCGATGGGGATTTTAGGAAATGGAAGGAATGGACGAGATTGGAGAAAGGGATTACATAGGTACAATTCTGACTGTGGGACATAAGGTAGTTATTGCAGTGATGTATAACCCTCCACAGAACTGCAGGAGGCCAAGAGAGGAATATAAAGAGAGCAACAGAGTAATGGTGGACACTAGCTGAGGTGGCCAAAAGAGCTCAGTCAAGCAGAACAAAGTTACTGGTTATGGGCGATTTCAACCACAGGGAGATTGATTGGAAAAACCTGGAGCCACATGGGGGTCCCAAAACATGGAGAGCCAAGATGATGGATGTGGTACTGGAAAACTTCATGCATCAACATGTTAGGGACACTACCAGAGAGAGTGGGGAGGATGAACCAGCAAGACTGGAACTCGTGTTTACCCTGAGTAGCTCGAACATTGAGGACATAACATAAGAGAGGCCCCTTGGAGCTAGTGATCATGTGGTTCTGAGCTTTGAATACATAGTAGTTACAAGTGGAGAGGGTAACAGGAGTAGAATGGGCAAACCCAAACTATAAAAGGGGAGACTTCAAAGGTATGAGGAACTTCCTGCAGGAGGTTCAGTGGGAAAGAGAATTGGTAGGAAAGTCAGTAAATGAAATGGACTACATAACAACAAAATGCAAGGAGGCAGAGGAAAGGTTTGTTCCCAAGGGCAACAGAAATAATGGGAAGACCAGAACGAGCCCTTGGTTTTCCCGAAGGTGTAGGGAGGCAAAAACTAAGTGTACTAGAGAATGGAAAAAGTATAGAAGGCAAAGGACCCAGGAAAATAAAATGATTAGTCGAAGAGCCAGAAACGAGTATGCACAGGTAAGGAGGGAAACCCAGCGGCAGTACGAAAACAACTGCTGTATAGCCACATCAGGAGGAAGACAACAGTCAAAGACCAGGTAATCAGACTGAGGAAAGAAGGTGGGGAGCTCACAAGAAACGATCAAGAGGTATGTGAGTAGTTCAACACGAGATTTAAGGAAGTAGTTACAGTGGAGGAAGAAAGGACTCTGGGAAGACAGATCAGAGAGGGACACCAACAAGGGATATATCAACGAGTGTTGGATGAAATACACACAACTGAGAAGGAGGTGAAGAAGCTGCTAAGTGACCTTGATACCTCAAAAGCGGTGGGACCGGACATCTCTCCAAGTGTCCCTGTTCGCAGATGATGGGAAGTTAATGAGAATTAAATCAGATGAGGATCAGGTAGGACTACAAAGAGACCTGGACAGGCTGGACGCGTGGTCCAGCAACTGGCTTCTCGAATTTAACCCCGGCAAATGCAAAGTCATGAGGATCGGGGAAGGACAAAGAAGACCGCAGACAGAGTATAGGCTAGGTGGCCAAAGACTGCAAACCTCACTCAAGGAGAAAGATCTTGGGGTGAGTATAATACCAAGCACGTCTCCGAAAGCACACATCAACCAGATAACTGCTGCAGCATATGGGCGCCTAGCAAATCTAAGAACAGCATTCCGACATCTTAATTAGGAATCGTTCAGGACCCTGTACACTGTGTACGTTAGGACTATATTGGAGTATGCAGCACCAGTTTGGAACCCACACCGAGCCAATCACGTAAGGAAACTAGAGAAAGTGCAAAGGTTTGCAACAAGACTAGTCCCGGAGCTAAGGGGTATATCCTACGAGGAGAGGTTAAGGGAAATCGACCTAACGACACTGGAGGACAGGAGGGATAGGGGGAATATGGTAACGACATATAAAATACTGACAGGAATCGACAAGGTGGACAGAGACAGGATGTTCCAGAGATGGGACACAGCAACAAGGGGACACAGTTGGAAGTTCAAGACTCAGATGAACCACAGGGATGTTAGGAAGTATTTCTTCAGTCACAGAGTGGTCGGGAAGTGGAATAGTCTGGGAAGTGATGTAGTGGAGGCAGGATCCATACATAGCTTTAAGAAAAGGTATGATAAATCTCATGGAACAAGAAGAGTGACCTAGTAGCGACCAGTGAAGAGGCGAGGCCAGGAGCTGTGGTTCGACCCCTGCAACCACAACTGAGTACACACACACGCGCACACGCACGCGCGTGTGTGTCCTGGACTAGGCCTCCAAAACTAGGCATCCCGGACAAGCCCTTCCAAAGTGGGCCTCCTGGACCAGGCCTTCCGGACCAGGTCTGCCGGACCAGGCCTCTTAGACCAGGCCTCCTGGACCAGACCTGACGGACCAGGCCTCCCGGACCAGGCCTCCCGGACCAGGCCTCCCGGACCAGGCCTCCTGGACCAGGCCTCCCGGACCAGGCCTCCTGGACCAGGCCTCCCGGATCAGGCCTCCTGGACCAGGCCTCCCGGATCAGGCCTCCTGGACCAGGCCTCCCGGATCAGGCCTCCCGGACCAGGCCTCCTGGACCAGGCCTCCTGGACCAGGCCTCCCGGATCAGGCCTCCTGGACCAGGCCTTCCGGATCAGGCCTCCTGGACCAGGCCTTCCGGATCAGGCCTCCTGGACCAGGCCTCCTGGACCAGGCCTCCTGGACCAGGCCTCCTGGACCAGGCCTCCTGGACCAGGCCTCCTGGTTGCGGGCCAGAGACTACAGTTGCTGGCAGTTGTGCCAGAGTTCCATCTTGTTTTACCACTGTTTATATTAATAAGAAAATGCTTCTCCATTTCAAGTTTTTATTTATTTGTAACCGTGGTTCTGTGGCGCCATTATAACATTCCCACTTTTGTACCATACGTACACAGTTTTAAGAGTAGGTACGACAGAGTTGAAGCAGTCAGAAGCCAGCAATGTGGGCTGACGAAGCTCTCTCTCTCTGGTACATCAGTAAATTGCCTCGTCACGGTCGTTAACAACAAGTTTTAATTGGTTTTCTGATTGGACTGTGAGGTGATTGGCCGTGTTGGGGCTGTTGTTGTGGTGGTGATGTCTGATTGCCAGGGTGTGTGTTTGTGTGTGTGTGTGTGTGTGTGTGTGTGTGTGTGTGTGTGTGTGTGTGTCTGTGTCTGTGTGTACTCACCTATATGTGGTAACAAGGGTCGAGTCATACCTCCTCGCCCCGCCTCTTCACTGTGTGTGGGGGGGGTGGATGGTTATTCCAGGTTACTACTAGGGAATTAATATTTACTGTAGTAGACTCTGGTACCTACCTGCTAATAACCTGGTACTGATACCAATGGTCATGTTCCACTTGTATTTAGATATCTCGTTTATCACCTACGTACTTACCTACCCACCTACGTACCTACCTACCTACGTACCTATCTACGTACGTACGTACCTACCTACCTACCTGCTGTCTACCTAGTACTGATACCAAGAGTCAGCGTCCACGCAGTTCGATGCCTCGTTTCTAACTGCATTTTGATTTCTTTTTGTTATTGAATTTGAAACTCTTGTATCCCCTTTGAAGCAGGAACAAAATTGAAAATCTAGAAAATATTCAGAAAACTTTTCCTTCCTGGAAAAAAAAAATCATACACCTCAGTTACTGGATAAGTGAGCCAACAACACGCTATCACCAACAGACTGGCTGTCCAGACAATCACCAGGATATCAGTCCCCAGGCTCTCATGCTGTGACTACAAGTACTGAAGACAAGACACCGCCAATATAACTACAGCTGTAGCTGTTCTTTGTGTGCTGTTTTCTCTGTATTGATTTAAGACCAAATTTTTGGAATTTTTCAGGTGTATTTGTTAATGTATTTTTCTCCATTATCTCTTAGATTTACGTTTCCAGGAGAACAGATCGAAGGAGTTCAAACCTTCCCACTAGATTAGATGCTTCTTAAGAGAGTTTACTTGTGTTAAGTGATTTAAAGTTGTTTTTTGTATCCTCGCAGGTGAGATGAGTGTTGCTGTACTGTGGTGAGGTACTGCTGTCTACCTGTTCTGGTCTGGGACTCGGCAGATAAATACTGCCCACCTGCTCTGGTCCGGGAGGTAAGTATTGTCTACCTGCTGTGATCTGGCACTGGGGAAGGTAGATACTGTCTTCCTGTTCTGGTCTGGGACCCGGGAGGTAAGTACTGCCTAACTGCTCTGGTCTGGCACCGGAAAGGTAAGTACCCTCTACTGATCTGGTCTGGGACCGGGCCGCAGGGACGATGACCCCAGAACTCAGCTACCTCCTCCCTCACTACTCACTTTCAAGAGGTAGTGACGTACTCCCTCACAACCCATCTTCATGAAGTGTAGTGCTGGTATACTCACTGTGATACACCTGTGATCGTTTTCGAGAGTTTTTCAATCCTACACTCTCTGTTTGTAGCCAAGCTTTCTTGTAGAGTATTTTTCCAGCCAAGCTGTTACTGTTAGCAGCTCTCTGGCCTCATAGGTATCACAGCCTGATTGATGTGGCACTTGACGGAGGTAGTAATCGAGATTCCGCTTGACGCCGCCTGCAAAAGTTCCGTTAAATCTGCTAGTGGTAAGTTGTACAGTCTTGACCACATATGTAACAAATGGTGGCGCAGCTGTCCACTGTCTGTTTTGCATAACGTCGCTCCAATGCTTTATGAAAGTGTGTGGATTTACGCCAGTGTCTCAGATATCTTCCATGTATGAAATATCATCTCCACATTTTAAGTACTTCGAGGCGTTCGTAGCATTTTAAATATTTTATTAATTCAGTGTGACAGAAAAGGAACTCTGCACATTTTCCAGTTCGCGTCTGGACACCCTTTCAGATTTCCATGATGTAAGGTCTGTTGGCCCATACTAGGCAGGTCCTTCACAATCCATCCCACTAACAGAATATTTACCCAACCCAATTTTCAATGGAGCCCAATAATTACGGTTTGATAATTCTATTTACTCATGTGCGAGTCCCACTCAAATCCAACCCCTCTCACTCATGAATTTATCCAACCTAAATTTGAAACTACCCAAGGTCCTAGCTTCAATAACCCTACTAGGCAGACTGTTCCACTCATCAACTACCCTATTTCCAAACCAATACTTACCTATATTCTTTCTAAATCTAAACTAATCTAACTTGAATCCATTATTGCGTGTTCTCTCTTGGAGAGATATCCTCAAGACCTTATTTATATCCCCTTTGTTAATACCCATCTTCCACTTGTATACCTCGATCATGTCTCCCCTCATTCTTCGTCTTAAAAGTGAATGTAATTTAAGGGTCTTCAATCTTTCTTCATACGGAAGATTTCTAATGCTATGTATTAATTTAGTCATTCTACGGTGAATGTTTTCTAACGAATTTATATCCATTCTGTAATATGGAGACCAGAAATGAGCTGCGTAATCTAGGTGAGGCCTTACTAATGATGTATAAAGCTGTATATAACCTCTGGACTTCTGTTGCTTACACTTCTTGATATAAATCCCAGTAATCTGTTTGCCTTATTACGTACGCTTAGGCATTGCTGTCTTGGTTTAAGGTTCCTGCTTACCAGCTATCGATGTGTATATTTTTGTCAGTACTCTGCTGTATTCCTTGTGAAGAGAAGCTACTGTACATCTACACTCTTTAAGGCCTCTGGAATTTCACCAGAATCCAAACTTCTCCTACATTGAACACTGAGTGCTGGTGCTAATGGTACTTTGCATTCCTTTACATAAATATAACGCAAGCTTGCAGGGGCATATTTATGCATTTCTCGAAGTCAAAGGATGTGTGCTAGTGCTTGATATGTAGTTTGTATGTTGGGCAGAGTTAGTGAAGAAATTATCCAGGTCTTCAGTACTCATGGGGTTAATTGCTGAACACTGATTCTTACTATTCTTTAAGGAACTCTCATTTCTTTGTTGAAAATTTTGTGTGAATGTCTTTTGAGTAGTGAACAGAGAGAAAACTAGTGGCAGTGGTGACGGCCAAGGTCAGTTCGTCACCACTAACACCACTACTACTACTAGTAGTAGTACTGCTACTAGTACTACTACTAGTATTACTACTACTAGTACTATTACTACTACTACTATTACTACTACTATTACTACTAGTATTACTACTACTAGTACTATTACTACTACTAGTACTATTACAACTACTACTAGTACTGTTACTACTAGTATTACTACTACTAGCACTATTACTACTACTACTAGTACTGTTACTACTAGTATTACTACTACTAGTACTATTACTACTACTATTACTATTACTACTACTATTACTATTACTACTACTAGTACTATTACTACTAGTATTACTATTACTACTAGTACTACTAGTATTACTATTAGTACTATTACTACTACTACTAGTACTACTAGTATTACTACTAGTACTACTACTACTAGTACTATTACTACTAGTACTATTACTACTATTATTACTAGTACTACTACTAGTACCATTGCTACTACTACTAGTACTAATACTATAAGTGTCCATAGATGCATCATCCTATACTGCTGGCAGCAGACTCTCGTTGGCTTCACTGGGTGTAATAAATACCTGCTCTAGCAGTGATAAGATAGGTGTAACCAGGTGTGCGGTTGTGCCAGTCTTTCACACGTGGCAGGACATCCTCTGATGTTCACAGTGGCACTCTGACCCGTGCCACCGAATCTGCTGGCTATTTGGTATTAATAAGTTCGTTGTTTTCGAGCGCACACATCACCTCACCGAAACCACAGAACAATTAAAAGAGAAGATTCAGCTTTCTTGCAGGCCACACTGCAGGATATATATTACACTCACCCTCAACAACAAAGGTGTTGCCTCTTCCACAACCAGCAAAACGACGCCCTCCAGAACCAACAACAACGCAGGTGTCTGAATTCCACGCGGCGGCTGTGACCAGAAATACGTGGGAGAGACCTCCCGTAGCCTACACATCAGACTGAAAGAAGACCAACGTGCGTGCAGAACTCAGACCATGAGTAATGCATGGGTTATACGTAAGGACCAGGCTGCAAACCTGATATCTTACAAGGACACCAGGCTGGTTATCGAGGAAATGTACACAGTACTGTGAAGACTGCCTGGAAGCTGAGCTAATGTGTTCAAATTAAAGAATCCAACAGAATACAAGGAGCTTTCAGTTGAGCACAGATCCTCTTACATAATCATGGGAAGGATCGGCAAGCTTCGTATGGTCGCCCTGTCTAGCAGTTCACCCACATAATGACGTTCCTGGCCAGCCACTCACCTGACCACGACTGTATAAATTTGCTTGGTGTGATTCCTTGTGCAGTGACTGTAGAAGTTTGTTCACTGACGATACGTGTCGATGAAATTCCTATCTGCAACTGTCTTTCTTTTTTCTCCAGTGTTGGAGATAATGTGTATATGTAGCTTGTTGCATGCAAAGAGTACGTCACCCTTATTCGGAGCATGTTAAACACACCCACATAGGCTGCCTCACCAACCAGCGAACCATCTTGTTAAGCGTGCCTCACCAACCAGCGAACCATCTTGTTTAAGGGTTTGGTGATCGGGGCCCCATCACCAAATCAACAACGTGGTTCAGCCAATCATAGTGCAGGTCTGGCAATGGGAAAGGTGACGTGGATTCCACTCACATGTTTGCCATTTTCATTCCCACCCTGAGCTGGTTGTTGTACGGTTGTCTCTGTCTATTGGCTGTTGCTCTGCCTTGACTACCGTGGCGTGCACTACTAATACTACTATCTCTGTATATAGTGTACATATTTGTATAAAGCTTTATAATATACTTGGTGAAGGAAAATACAAAAAATCATAATTGCTTGGTAAAGGAAATACAATTCAAAGCATTTTCTACTGTGTTTCTTTGCTCCAAGCTCCCTTTTACACTCAGGATAACAGACCTTTGAACCTGAGGTTGTAATATAGCTGAAGTGTTGCGAGTAGTGTTTGCATGTAGCAACACTGTTGGAGGCTGCGTGTTTATGTAACAGCAGGGTTGGATGTAATGTGCTCACGTAAAAGCAGTGTTGGGAGTAGTTTGTGTATGTAGCAGCAGTGTTGGAGGTAGTGTGTGCATATAGTAGCAGTGTTGGAGGTAGTGTGTTTATGTATCAGCAGTGTAGGAGGCAGTGTGTGTATGTAGCAGCAGTGTTGGAGGCAGTGTGTGTATGTAGCAGCAGTGTTGGAGGTAGTGTGTGTATGTAGCAGTAGTGTTGGAGGCAGTGTGTGTATGTAGCAGCAGTGTTGGAGGTAGTGTGTGTATGTAGCAGCAGTGTTGGAGGTAGTGTGTGTATGTAGCAGCAGTGTTGGAGGTAGTGTGTGTATGTAGCAGCAGTGTTGGAGGTAGTGTGTGTATGTAGCAGCAGTGTTGGAGGTAGTGTGTGTATGTAGCAGTAGTGTTGGAGGTAGTGTGTGTATGTAGCAGCAGTGTTGGAGGTAGTGTGTGTATGTAGCAGTAGTGTTGGAGGCAGTGTGTGTATGTAGCAACAGTGTTGGAGGTAGTGTGTGTGTAGGTAGCAACAGTTTCGTAGGTGTATGTATATAGGACCCCAATGGAAATAAGTAACTCTGACTTTTTTGGGTTATCCTGGGTTCTCTACACATATGCTGCTATGTATGATAATCTATGTAAATGTATTACTTAATAAACTGAATAAACTTACTTGCTTACTGTAGCAGCGGTTTCGGAGTGTGTAGGTAGCAATAGTGTTGGAGGTATTGTGTATATGTAGCAACAATGTTGGAGGTAGTGTGGAGGTAGGAGCTGTGTTGGAGGTAGTGTGGAGGTAGGAGCAGTGGTAGATTTAGTGTGTATAGGTATGATAGTTTATCTTGACAGCTTCCTGTGGTGTAGCGCAATACAGTCACTCTCCAGCACAGTCTACATGGGGATACCAACGTTCTGAGGGATGCTCTCAGATAGACCTATCTCCACTACACCTCCTACCCTCTTTATCCCTGCCTTCTTCCTTCATCCTCTTCCATCCTGCCAAGTCACTTCCATGTTCATCGACTCTCAAACATTTATTATGAAAATAATTTAATAAATAGTACTTTAATAGTACTACGAATAATAATTGATAATAATAATAATAATGACTTCATAAAAAATAGGTAATATTAAAATTACTGAAACAGTTAATATCATTAATGGGAAAGATGAGTGTCATCAAGGACACTGATATGTGGTTGAAGATTGGTGAGTTTTAGTCCCAAGTTATAAATCCAAATTTTATATGTTCTTGCGACTATTGTCGGCACTTCTTGGTATCAGCAGCTGCCATTATGGTAGGAATAATGATGTCAGGAAACAGGACAAGTTTTCTGACGCGGGTCTTAGTCATGGAGGTTTTGGTCATCTGACCGAGGACTTCCGCTCCATTATGGGTGTTACAATACACAGCTCTGGGTGTTGAGAATGTGTTGGCTCTCCAACAGAGTTTGAGGTGAGGGAGTACGTTTAGTACGGCAAGTGAACAGGAATACTAAACGTAACTATATCCTTCCCAGGACAGGAGGGATGAGAGAGAGAAGGGAGGGAGGGTGGAAGGTCACAGATATACAACGCAAAGCACGTCCCAAGACATTTACTGACCCCCTTTCAACCCCGAGCCATTTATCGACCCCTTCGATAGTCCCATCGACACTTAGGGGTCGATACTGACCACTTTGGGGAACTCACTGTAGAGAGTATGAGCTGGTATGTTGTTAACGTTGTGTTTCATGTTGTAGTCCTGAAACAACACATCACTGAGACGTCATGGCCACGTCGGATACATCACGATCTTAGCTCAGAAAAATGTCTGTTCTATTCCTTCCTATACAGTAGGAGGCTTCATGTTTATGATTCTAGTGCACATTGAAGACCTAAGAATTACCCTCATATCCATATACTGTATTACTTCGTGTTAATTAAGCAAAGTGTGTGGAAAGTTAATTAGGTGTAGGACATGGTAGTTAATGAGAATATGATGAACATTATGGAAACAAACAACCTTGCATGTGTGACGTTAATGTTTGCAGTCATGGTTGTGCATGCTAGTGCTTCATGCTCACCGGCTCATCCAAATGATTTCTTGGATTCTATTCTTCTCTGTCTTGCCTGAGGTCAAGCTTCTTTACTGATATGTTAAGCTGCCAGTAGATTCTTCTTTAGATGTTTGAAAACCTTTTATTTCCCTCTTAAAACCTTTCGCAAGATTATTTGTGCCGGTGATTTCAACTTTTCATGAGGCTAATGCAAGGATCGCATGTCTAAAATAATTTGCCACACATCTGATAGAAGTAAAAATGGGGTTGTTCTCAAGGTCGTATCTCACATATTTAATTATATTTGTGTATTGCTGTTGGGTAGCTGCCAACACTGCTACGTCAGCACTGTCGAACCTTTGTAGCTGCCAGCACTGCTACGTCAGCACTGTCGAACCTTTGTAGCTGCCAACACTGCTACGTCAGCACTGTCGAACCTTTGTAGCTGCCAACACTGCTACGTCAGCACTGTCGAACCTTTGTAGCTGCCAACACTGCTACGTCAGCACTGTCGAACCTTTGTAGCTGCCAGCACTGCTACGTCAGCACTATCATACCTTTGTAGCTGCCAACACTGCTACGTCAGCACTGTCGAACCTTTGTAGTTGCCAACACTGCTACGTCAGCACTATCATACCTTTGTAGCTGCCAACACTGCTACGTCAGCACTGTCGAACCTTTGTAGCTGCCAACACTGCTACGTCAGCACTATCATACCTTTGTAGCTGCCAACACTGCTACACCAGCACTATCATACCTTTGTAGCTGCCAACACTGCTACGTCAGCACTATCATACCTTTGTAGCTGCCAACACTGCTACGTCAGCACTATCATACCTTTGTAGCTGCCAACACTGCTACGTCAGCACTGTCGAACCTTTGTAGCTGCCAACACTGCTACGTCAGCACTATCATATTTTTGTAGCTGCCAAGACTGCTACGTCAGCACTGTCGAACCTTTGTAGCTGCCAACACTGCTACGTCAGCACTATCATACCTTTGTAGCTGCCAACACTGCTACGTCAGCACTGTCGAACCTTTGTAGTTGCCAACACTGCTACGTCAGCACTATCATACCTTGTAGCTGCCAACACTGCTACGTCAGCACTGTCGAACCTTGTAGCTGCCAACACTGCTACGTCAGCACTATCATACCTTTGTAGCTGCCAACACTGCTACTCCAGCACTATCATACCTTTGTAGCTGCCAACACTGCTACGTCAGCACTATCATACCTTTGTAGCTGCCAACACTGCTACGTCAGCACTATCATACCTTTGTAGCTGCCAACACTGCTACGTCAGCACTGTCGAACCTTTGTAGCTGCCAACACTGCTACGTCAGCACTATCATATTTTTGTAGCTGCCAAGACTGCTACGTCAGCACTGTCGAACCTTTGTAGCTGCCAACACTGCTACGTCAGCACTATCATACCTTTGTAGCTGCCAACACTGCTACGTCAGCACTGTCGAACCTTTGTAGTTGCCAACACTGCTACGTCAGCACTATCATACCTTTGTAGCTGCCAACACTGCTACGTCAGCACTGTCGAACCTTTGTAGCTGCCAACACTGCTACGTCAGCACTATCATACCTTTGTAGCTGCCAACACTGCTACACCAGCACTATCATACCTTTGTAGCTGCCAACACTGCTACGTCAGCACTATCAAACCTTTGTAGCTGCCAACACTGCTACACCAGCAGCAAGAAACCTTAGTTGCTGCTAACGTTGCTACTTCATCATGAAACATTTGTAACTGTAACTTCAGCATGGCACCTTTGTAACCTCTTAGCAAACATAGACCATGTCTTCCAGTGACCCACTGACATGATGCTCACTGAGGACTAATTTCAGCTACTCCTCTGTGGGAAGATTGAGGAAATAAAGATGGGACGGAGAATTAAACAAATTCTAATTACTCAACAGAACGGAAATTTAATGTGAGAGACTTAGGGGAGGTAATGTAACATCGAAGAATTATTTAAAAAAAATTAATTCATGCAAGGAAAATAATATGTTAGTAACTAGAGCCTTCAAAACAAGAGATGCTAAGACAATCTTAATTCTGTTTTAGTGAATTGCTCTCTCTTGGCTGGAATATTGCTCTATTCTAACTACCACTATTAAGGCAGATGAAACTGAACAACTGGAGAAAGTACAGAAAACCTTTCAGCCCGTATGAATTCAGCTAAGCACCTGAATTAAGTAAAAGGACACAAATGCAACTAATGAGACATTTTATTGTGGCAACGTTTCGCTCTCCAGGAGCTTTGTCAGCTTGACAAAGCTCCTGGAGAGCGAAACGTTGCCACAATAAAATGTCTCATTAGTTGCATTTGTGTCCTTTTACTTAACATATTGTCGGTAATTCTACCAATATTAATACACCTGAATTAAGGGGAACACATGAAGTCCGTCGATCTGTTCTCCAAAAGAAGGCGAGAAATTATTGGAGGGTGTGGGCCCAAATCTGCAGACAGGACGAACACTATCTACAAGGATCATTGAACACAAAAGAGCAATAATTTTACAAAGAATAATTCAGACATTTTTCAACATTTCAGCACTAACAGTCACAACATTCATTGGGAAGCTGCCACCATCAAACACAAGTCACACTGCAGCTACAAACGCAAAATTATAGACTCTGCCCCCAAAGCTACCACGTCCAATTTCAACATCTCAGTGACACTGGAAATCAGACGTCATTTCAAAATTCGCTATGAGGAAGTACATACCAGCGCCCAACCCAACACAGAACGCCAGCACAACATCAGGGATTCCATAGCACAAAGCAACTTCCTACCCAGATTCTTAGCTTCAGGACCTGTCTCACCCACCCACTGATTGACAAGTCTCAAACCCAGTCACGCGTACTGGGTGAGGTGCAACCTTCCTTGTTTACCCTTGTTCTCATTTCATTTATCTATCTGCTGAAGAGGATCTCAAAAAAGGATATAAATATACAGACCAATTAATCTTCTGTGTTTCTGTTTCCATGTGGGATATTACTGAACATTGGCAAGTGTTCATTACACCCTATATATATATATATTATATATATATATATATATATAGAGAGAGAGAGGGTGTGTGTGTGTGTGGATTTAGAAAATGCATGTGATAGGGCGGATAGGGAAGCAATATGGCAGATGTTGCAAGTATGGAACAGGTGGTAGGTTACTAAAAGCAGTTTTTACGAGGATAGTGAGGCTCAGGTTATGGTGTGTAGCATAGAGGGAGATTATTTTCCAGTAAAAGAAAGCTTTAGACAGGGATGCGTTATGTCAACATGGTTGTTCAATATATTTATAGATGGAGTTGTAAGAGAAGCGAATGCTAGTGGTGTTAAGAAGAGGTGTCAGATTGGATGGTAAAGAATCTAACACAAAGTGGGAGTTGTCACAGTTACTTTTTGCTGATGACACTGTGCTTTTCGGAGATTCTGAAGAGAAGTTGCAACGGCCTGCCTCTCTCTCTCTCTCTCTCTCTCTCTCTCTCTCTCTCTCTCTCTCTCTCTCTCTCTCTCTCTCTCTCTCTCTCTCTCTCTCTCTCTCTCTCTCTCTCTCTCTCTCTCCCTCCCCCCCCCTCTCTCTCCCTCCTTCCTTTTGTAGGTTACAAGTTACCTGTAGTCCCATTCCCCAGGCGATGAGTGAAGCATTCAGGTTTAGCCCTTCCCAGTAATAATAATCATGACATCCGGGTTTAAGAACACGGGGTCACCAGTTCACTAAAGAACACGGTGGGTTCGTTTCAATACTTGTCATTCCTTGGGATTCGCGTTGTCACAGATCTGTACTCACCACACTATGGCTCTATACTAACTAAGATACAAAACAATAGAATGTTCAGAAGTAGACAACGGTACGGATATGTGGATGATGTTCTATGCTTAATGCATATCGATCATATTTCACAACACTGAAAATAACCATCATGGACAGGTTATTAACACAGAGCATAAACAAAAAGCGTTCATGTCAGATGGAAGAAATGTCAAAGGAACAAAAAGTCTTTCAGGAATTTGAAAAGAAAAATCATTTAACATTTGCACTTTTTAAAATAAAAAATTCTACTGATCACAGGAGGATCATACGACGATTATAAAATGAAATCAGCCAAATCTTAGACTCAGTATGAATGACTGTTCAATAATCTACTAAACGTCATGAGAGTGGAGGAAGAACATTTTCTCTTTTCCAGTTTTTCTGCGCACTCGAGGAGTCATGTCTGACATTAATCCAAATGCCTTATAATTCGAAATTTACTCACACATGTGACATCAAACTTTTATTTATAATGAAGTGAAAAATACCACGATCCTGGCGCCTTTATTGTTTCTCTTCTTCATGGCAGACAGACGAAAAAATACCTACCACATCATCCTTACGGATGACACACAAATGAGTTTGACACCGAAAAATTGTTAGTAGATATCAATAAAGTCTACCAGATGCCAATGGAAAATATGTTCATTAGTGACAAATACCAACTGTTCAGATATTGTGGAGGACTTTGTGTATGCTCGAATGGCTGTTAATTAGTGTAAGCTTATTCAGTGCCTGCCAACCTCTCCACGACCTCTGTCAAGTATTTGGTGAACACGTCCTTCACAGGTGGCTACTAAAATTACATCTGAGTGCATGTTTACCAGTTTGATGTCCTTGTTGACATCTGAGTCCTGGTTAATGACCAAGCAGAATGAATCGTGGACAGGCTGGAGGGTGAATACTGGACATGTGGAAATGACACTTGACAACCTCTGGAACTGACTTCCTTACACCATTACCATTACAATTACCATTACCATTACAATAAAGTCCCTACCTAACTTGTACAAGATTATGGACTGCAATCTATATGATGACCAAGGTAGGGAAGAGATGTGAACTTCTGTGCCCCAGGTGTTTCTGTGTCATCTTGGGGACTGAGTGTCTTTGACTTTGTGACATCAGGTAATTCATTTAATCCGCTGTCATACCTGGAGTATACCTGGAGAGAATTCCAGGGGTCAACGCTCCCGCGGCCCGGTCTGTGACCAGGCCTCATGTTGGACCAGAGCCTGATCAACCAGGCTGTTACTGCTGGCCGCACGCAGTCCAACGTACGAACCACAGCCTGGCTGGTCAGGTACCGACTTTAGGTGCCTGTCCAGTGCCTGCTTGAAGACAGCCAGGGGTTTGTTGGTAATCCCCCTAATGTATGCTGGGAGGCAGTTGAACAATCTTGGGCCCCTGACACTTATTGTGTTGTCCCTCAACGTGCTAGTGGCACCCCTGCTTTTCATTGGGGGGATGTTACATCGCCTGCCGAGTCTTTTGCTTTCGTAGGGAGTGATTTTCGTGTGCAAGTTTGGTACTAAGCCCTCGAGAATTTTCCACGTGTATATAACAATGTATCTCTCCCGCCTGCGTTCTAGGGAGTACAGGTTTAGGAACTTCAAGCGTTCCCAGTAATTGAGGTGGTTTATCGCAGTTATGCGTGCCGTGAAGGTTCTCTGCACATTTTCAAGGTCAGCAATTTCACCTGCATTGAAAGGTGCAGTTAGTGTGCAGCAATATTCCAGCCTAGATAGAACAAGCGATTTGTAAAGTGTCAATATGGGCTTTGCATCCCTGGTTTTGAAGGTTCTCATTATCCATCCTGTCATTTTTCTAGCAGATGCGATTGCTACGGTGTTATGGTCCTTGAAGGTGAGATCCTCTGACATGATCACTCCCAGGTCTTTGACATTAGTTTTTCGCTCTATTGTGTGGTTTGAATTAGTTTTGTACTCCGATGAGATTTTAATTTCCTCACGTTTTCCGTATCTGAGTAATTGAAATTTCTCATCATTGAACTTCATATTGTTTTCTGCAGCCCATTTAAAGATTTGGTTTATGTCTGCTTGGAGTCTTGCAGTGTCTTCAACGGTGGACACTGTCATACAGATTCGGGTGTCATCTGCAAAGGAAGACACGGCACTGTGGCTTATATCCCTGTCAATGTCTGATATGAGGATGAGAAACAGGATGGGAGCAAGTACTGTGCCTTGTGGAACAGAGCTTTTCACATTAGCTGCCTCAGACTTTACTCTGTTGACTACTACTCTTTGTGTTCTACTTAGTATCTAAATGTCATTAAATGATTATAGTTGACACTTAGCACTTGTGTCAATAAAGTCCTCGAAATCAAGTCTACCTCTAAGAGTGTGGATTCTGGCTTTAGTCCAGGAAACCCACTGATAACACTTAACGAGTGTTGGTACTTAATCTCGATGACTCAGAAAGACGTCAGGCCACACCATAATTAAGATGCATCATGTAGTCTCTCTTCAGAGAGCAATACTGATCTAATCTGGCTCTTTGATTGAAGAGAGACAAACCACCATGTTGATTCTCTTTGGTTCTTAACCCAAGACTGTGGGCTCCCAGGATTCAAAATCCCAGTTCTCCTAATCCCCAGTGTTTCTCTGCAGCAATGCTGCTAGATGGTTGGCAGAGGAGAGTATTAATCACTATAGATACATTAGAATATCAGTCACCTTGACATTCATGAAAACTCAGGGTTCTTGGACTTGGTGACAAATAAGCCTCGTTTCCTAATAATCATTGCCACTGTTCGACTAACTGAGCTATTGAAGATGTAGTAGACATGACACCTCTCGACCTGATGGGGAAAGAAGTCCCCTTGTCCTCACTGGGCAGCGAGGGAAACATAGTTACAAGTCCCCTTGTCCTCACTGGGCAGCGAGGGGAACATAGTTACACACACCTTTCATCTATAGATTCTCTATGGAACACACTGGCACACGGAATTAAAAACATTCCCACATATATTAAAAGAATGAAGGCCTCAATAAGAGCAATGGGTACAAAACAGAGCAGGATCATCTAATGGATCCAAAGGAATGTGTAAAAGACATTATCTTAATATTATTTAATGATGAATGATTTAGAAAACTAATTTCAATGGGGTTACTATTCAAATCACTTGTGCTCTCTCGTTTAGAATATTGTTAAGTGCTGACCACGGTCAACACAGCAGAGATATAGAGGTAACAAAGCTTTTAAAGTATTGTGAACGTCTTGGAGTATTTAAAATGTTTTCTTTGGAACAAAGAGGAAGACATTCCTAGTAATATATTCATGGAAGATACTTGAAGGCCTAGTCTCAAATTTACTTGCAAAAATAAATTAGTAAAGCGAGAGATACGAGATAAAGTTTTAAATGGACCAAGTGAAAAGCAGAATGCAGGTTAAATACGCTTGGACCACAGATCTGGTCCAAGCGTATTTAACCTTCTACCAGCAGATGTCTGGATCACTACCTCCGCCAAGTGCCAGGTCATCCAGATCAGCGAGCCACTAACCGCAACAGCCTGGTTGAGGTGACAATAGCCTGATCTCAGGCTGACCTGCCAGAGTTAAAAAAAAAAAAAACTTGAAACTAGTCACAGGTACATCACAGGAATCACTTATTTTTATTTTCCCCTAAAACTAATTTATTTTAGCTTAAATCTAGTAAACTTTAGTGAGCTTAATTTTACAATTTTTATTTAATATTAGTAAGCTTTATACAGTTCGCTGTTTATTTTAAGCTGATTTTTCACTGTTATTTCAATAATGAATTATTACCCTGATTATTGGTCAAAGCGATTATGTTTTACCATCCAAGATTACCCATTCTGCTTATTCGGCACATCATGTGTGTGTGTGTGTGTGTGTGTGTTAGTTACCATTTTGTCCTAGGCACATGTCGATTAGACTCTAGGCCTGTTGTATGTGTGTGTGTGTGTAACGAAACACTTCGAAATGTTTCGGCCCCGCCGGGAATTGAACCCGGGCCCTCTGTGCGTGAAGCAAGAGCGCTAGCCACCATGCCATCGGGGTTAAGTGTGTGTGTATCTGTGTGTGTGTGTATCTGTGTGTGTGTGTATCTGTGTGTGTGTGTATCTGTGTGTGTGTGTATCTGTGTGTGTGTGTATCTGTGTGTGTGTGTGTTAGTTACCATTTTGTCCTAGGCACATGTCGATTAGACACTAGGCCTGTTGTATGTGTGTGTGTGTGTGTGTATGTTTGTAAGGAAACTCTTCGAAATGTTTCCGCCCCGCCGGGAATCGAACCCGGGCCCTCCGTGCGTGAAGAGAGAGCTTTAGCCACCAGGCCACCGGGGCCATGTGTGTGTATCTGTGTGTGTGTGTGTGTGTGTATGTAGAGAGAGAGAGAGAGAGAGAGAGAGAGAGAGAGAGAGAGAGAGAGAGAGAGAGAGAGAGAGAGAAAATAATCACCTGAGTGTTAATTTGATATTAAATGGTGTTCTTAACTTAACTGTTGCAGGTGATGAGATAGTAGCAGTGTACTGTCTACCAGCAGGTAGGAACCAGTCCTCGTCCAGCACCACTCACACCCCACTCTACTCACACTCACAACTCCCACTCACATTAACACCACTCACACTCCAGGCTACTTGAACTCCCAGTAGTGCCAGTTGCACTCCATTCCTCTTTCACTCTCACTCTCGGTAGAACTAATAGCACTCCAATCCCGTTTCACTCAGTAGTACCAATAGAACTCCAATCCACTTTCAATCTTAGTAGTACCAGTAGCAATCCAGTCTACTCATAACTTCCACTCACGGTAAAACCACTCACTCGCCTGCCAACTCGCACTCAATAACTCTTAAGTACTTTTTCACGTGTGTTTCTACACAGTCACCTACCTACCTATCTACCTACTTATCCACCTACCTATTTACCTTCCTATTTCTAACTATTCAACCCCGTTAAGCATTTACCAATCTCTGTCTCTCTCCCTCTGTCTGTCTGTCTCTCTCTCTCTCTCTCTCTCTCTCTCTCTCTCTCTCTCTCTCTCTCTCTCTCTCTCCCTCTCTCTCTCTCCCACAGTAACCTTGCATGTGTTTTTGCGTGTGTTTGACTATTTTAAAACTATATTATATGATTTAACTTGAAGCAGTGATGGAACTGAAATATTTAAAGGTAATTTCCCTGTAAAATAATGTGAGATGAGCAAATACAAAGAACATCTGCGGTACTGACACGCAGCTGTTAGAAGCCCAACATGTGTTCCTCGAGTGAGTGACACTTGTACCTTAGATAGCTGGACACCTGAACGTCAAGTACTTGGACAGGTGTACGTCAAGTACTTGGACAGGTGTACGTCAAGTAGCTGGAAAGGTGTACGTCAAGTACTTGGACAGGTGTACATCAAGTACTTGGACAGGTGTACATCAAGTACTTGGACAGGTGTACATCAAGTACTTGATTGGTGTACGACAAGTACTTAGATAGGTGCACATGAAGTACCTGGACAGGTGCACATGAAGTACCTGGACAGGTGCACATGAAGTACCTGGACAGGTGCACATGAAGTACCTGGACATGTGCACATGAAGTACATGGACAGGTGCACATGAAGTACCTGGACAGGTGCACATGAAGTACCTGGACAGGTGCACATGAAGTACCTGGACAGGTGCACATGAAGTACCTGGACAAAGCACTAAGTATGATTTAAAAAGCAATAAGAGTTTTGTCTGGGGGGGGGGGGGGTGGATACGAATGCATTCTGGATCTTTATTAAAAACTTTTCGCTTCTTGCAGTTTGATCAAAGCATCGGAAAGATTTTTGTTAATCAAGTTATTTTGAGCGAATGTTCTGCCGTCCATTATATCCGCAGTCAACTGACCTCTTACTTAAGCAACAGTTCCTTATAAACAGCCCCGGACACGCAGCTCAAGCAGACAAACCTCCCACAACACACAGACAAACCTCCCACAACAGACAAACCTGACGACATTAGAGGACAGGAGGGTTAGGGGAGACATGATAACGAGATATAAAATACTGCGAGGAATAGATAAGGTGGACAGAGACAAGATGTTCCAGAGAGGGGACACAGAAACAAGGGGTCACAATTGAAAGTTGAAGACTCCTATGAGTCAAAGGGATGTTAGGAAGTATTTCTTCAGTCATAGAGTTGTCAGGAAGTGAAATAGCCTAGAAAGCGACATAGTGGAGGCAGGAACCATAAATAGTTTTAAGACGAGGTTTGATAAAGCTCATGGAGCAAGGAGAGAGAGGACCTAGTAGCAATCAGTGAAGAGGCGGGGCCAGGAGCTATGACTCGACCCTGCAACCACAAATAGGTGAGTACAACAGACAAACCTCCCACAACAGACAGTGACAGGTTAGGTTAAGTAAGGTTTGTCAGGAAAGAGGAAAAGTGTTTCCTGACGCGGGTCTTAGTAGTCATATGATGACCTGCTAATGCTTTTGTCATCTGACCGAGGCCTTCCGCCGTCTTACTGGTCCACCCCCTTTATAAATTATGGTTAGGGTTATAAGTAACACATACACAATAAGATAAAAGCGCACCTAGGTGTAACTAGCTAACTGGAACAACATATAAATAACCCGCACATGGAAGAGAGGAGCTTACCACGACGTTTCGGTTAAACTTGGACCATTTACAAAGTCACAGTGTGACTTTGTAAATGATCCAAGTCGGACCGAAACGTCGTCATAAGCTCCTCTCTATGTGTGGGTTATTTGTATGTTGCTAACAAGTTTCTGGTTAGGGGGTTATTGAATGTTGGGCGGCAGGCTGCCTGCTAGACTAGCAGGCTGCCTGCTAGACTAGCAGCCTGCTAGACTAGCAGCCTGCTAGATTAGCAGCCTGCTAGACTAGCAGCTTGATAGCCTAGCAGCCTGCTAGACTAGCAGGCAGCCTGCTAGTCTAGCAACCTGCTAGATTAGCAGCCTGCTAGATTAGCAGCCTGCTAGACTAGCAGCCTGCTAGACTAGCAGCTTGATAGACTAGCAGCCTGCTAGACTAGCAGGCAGCCTGCTAGTCTAGCAACCTGCTAGATTAGCAGCCTGCTAGACTAGCAGCTTGCTAAACTAGTACTATCGAAACTCTGAAAAAAAGTGCCTTGAAGCTGTTGAAGGGCTCTTGATCCAGGGAATTAGAGCTAGTTCCCCCCTTCTTCGAACCAAATCCTATTGCCTTCCATGCCCTACGGGTTTAGCTCTCCCCGTGAGTATAATAAATAATAATAAGACTAAGAGATGAAAAAACAAAATATACTCTGCTGCTATCAGTGTGTATACTCTGCTATCAGTGTGTATACTCTGCTATCAGTGTGTATACTCTGCTATCAGTGTGTATACTCTGCTATCAGTGTCTATACTCTGCTATCAGTGTGTATACTCTGCTATCAGTGTCTATACTCTGCTATCAGTGTCTATACTCTGCTATCAGTGTGTATACTCTGTTATCAGTGTGTATACTCTGCTATCAGTGTGTATACTCTGCTATAAGTGTATATACTCTGCTATCAGTGTGTATACTCTGCTATCAGTGTGTATACTCTGCTATCAGTGTGTATACTCTACTATCAGTGTGTATACTCTACTATCAGTGTGTATACTCTGCTATCAGTGTGTATACTCTGCTGCTATCAGTGTGTATACTCTGCTGTTATCAGTGTCTATACTCTGCTGCTATCAGTGTGTATACTCTGCTATCAGTGTGTATACTCTGCTGCTATCAGTGTGTATACTCTGCTATCAGTGTGTATACTCTGCTATCAGTGTGTATACTCTGCTATCAGTGTGTATACTCTGCTATCAGTGTGTATACTATGTTATCAGTGTGTATACTCTGCTATCAGTGTGTATACTCTGCTATCATTGTGTATACTCTGATATCAGTGTGTATACTCTGCTATCAGTGTGTATACTCTATCAGTGTGTATACTCTGCGCTATCAGTGTGTATACTGCTGCTATCAGTGTGTATACTCTGCTGCTATCAGTGTGTATACTCTGCTGCTATCAGTGTGTATACTCTGCTGCTATCAGTGTGTATACTCTGCTGCTATCAGTGTGTATACCCTGCTGCTATCAGTGTGTATACTCTGCTGCTATCAGTGTGTATACTCTGCTGTTATCAGTGTCTATACTCTGCTGCTATCAGCGTATATACTCTGCTGCTATCAGTGGTATACTCTGCTGCTATCAGGTGTATAATCTGCTGCTATCAGTGTGTATACTCTGCTACTATCAGGGTGTGTATATCTGCTGCTATCAGTGTGTATATCTGCTGCTATCAGTGTGTATACTCTGCTCTATCAGTGTGTATACTCTGCTGCTATCAGTGTGTATACTCTGCTGCTATCAGTGTGTATACTCTGCTGCTATCAGTGTGTATACTCTGTTGCTATCAGTGTGTATACTCTGCTGCTATCAGTGTATATACTCTGCTGCTATCAGTGTATATACTCTGCTGCTATCAGTGTGTATACTCTGCTGCTATCAGTGTGTATACTCTGCTGCTATCAGTGTATATACTCTGCTGCTATCAGTGTGTATACTCTGCTGCTATCAGTGTGTATACTCTGCTGCTATCAGTGTGTATACTCTGCTGCTATCAGTGTGTATACTCTGCTGCTATCAGTGTGTATACTCTGCTGCTATCAGTGTGTATACTCTGCTGCTATCAGTGTGTATACTCTGCTGCTATCAGTGTGTATACTCTGCTGCTATCAGTGTGTATACTCTGCTGCTATCAGTGTGTATACTCTGCTGCTATCAGTGTGTATACTCTGCTGCTATCAGTGTGTATACTCTGCTGCTATCAGTGTGTATACTCTGCTGCTATCAGTGTATATACTCTGCTGCTATCAGTGTATATACTCTGCTGCTATCAGTGTGTATACTCTGCTGCTATCAGTGTATATACTCTGCTGCTATCAGTGTGTATACTCTGCTGCTATCAGTGTGTATACTCTGCTGCTATCAGTGTGTATACTCTGCTGCTATCAGTGTGTATACTCTGCTGCTATCAGTGTGTATACTCTGCTCTCAACAGAGGTATATTCCTCAGAACATATGCAAAGTATAAATCCTTTGGTAGGTGATAATTACGTAGTAATTTATCATCTCCAGTTGCTTGAGAGAGAGAGAGAGAGAGAGAGAGAGAGAGAGAGAGAGAGAGAGAGAGAGAGAGAGAGAGAGAGAGAGATGAGAATGAATGAGGAGCTGCCGCCTCAATAATCCGCCTCCACCACACCTGGCGTGTCTTGTTGTGTCTGGTTTCTCCATTCTTCCAATTCTCCCTCCGTTCTCTCTCTCTCACTGTCGCTCGCTCGCTCGCTCTCCCTTTCCCTCCTCTAACCCATCTATCCTCCCTCTTTTGATGTTTATCGTCCATTATTTCTTTCCACCACTATTCCCTTCACTATCTCTCTCCGGCCTCCCGGGTCTTTCCCTTCACATCTTCTGACCAAGTATTGGAAAATGGTACCAATATTTAAACAAATATTTTGTCAAGTACAAAAAAATGTCATGTGGCAGCCTCTCTGTTATCATGGTGACAAACACTACCTGTTGCTCTCTCTCTCTCTCTCTCTCTCTCTCTCTCTCTCTCTCTCTCTCTCTCTCTCTCTCTCTCTCTCTCTCTCTCTCGCTCACTCACCAAATTGAGTGAGAGTTCAGCATGAAAATGAGACTGAGTATTCAGGTCTGGACAGGTTTGTGCCGTGGTGAGACACGTACGAGTCTCTGGGAAAACAAATTCAAAGTACCGCATTACGTGTATAACAATCTCTAACATGAATAAACATATATGTTTTCAACTTACTAACTGAAACGGGAGAATAAAGAGAATTTGGAGTAATAATGAACGACCCCAGAAGTGCCAGGCGATGCCTAACTATGGCAGCAAAGTCCACGTAATGTTTGCTTCATAGAACACGAGACACCATTCTGAATCCCACTGATGTACTTCATACTAGAGATGTATCGGATGTGAAAATTTAGATATCCGCGGATGCGGATGTGTATACGGATGTCTTACTTATTTTGCGGATGTAAGAAATTGTGCGGATGTTCCGCGGATTTCCGATGCGGATGCGGATGCGGATATCGGATACATCACTACTTCTTTCACACCATCTTGAGCATTCCATCCGGTTTCAGAGATGTACCGGAGATAGTAGGAGAGCAACCAACCTCTCGTCTACACTCAGAAATAAACCTTACGACTAAAGACACAGAGCGCTCAACTTGAACTCCTGATTCACGAAATTGTTATAAAAGGATTGCAAGGAAAACAGGTTACGGGTGGGGTTAGAACCCATGGCGAGTGAGCGGTAAAACTCCATGCCAGAGCGCAAGTCTTTTTTCTTTATTCTCAGGAGACAAAAAATTACGAGATCACATTTAAGATATAGAATGGCTTTAACACACTCAAATGCGTAGAACTGTCTGAAGCGCTGACTGAATGCGTAACTTAAATACGTGGGGCGTAAAATTTAACAGCAATGTTAATGCTTTAAGCGAGCTGATAGCTTCTCAGTATGTATCACTCAGCCAAGATTGATGGTCACCACAAACTGTTTTACATGTTAGAAAATGTTACAGAAATTACACAGACCAGGAATGTTTGACTATAAAGAATAAAAACTTACAATATCTTGGCTGAAAGAATACACAAATAACCCGCACTTAGAAGACTGAATGTTATGACGACGTTTCGGTCCGACTTGGTCCATTAACTAGACACACACGAGAGGAGGGAAGGGAGCCAGTGAATATACGAGAGAGGGGGAGGCGGGAATGAAACGTCGCTATATTTTTCAGTCTCGTTCGTGCGGGTAATTTGTGTAAGGTATAACTATGGTGAGGAGAAGACAGAGCTAGTTGTTGCCTGGTACACTCGCTACCTCACTCAACCACTTACTAAACCCACACAATCTACACTCAAATTCTACGGACTCTCATATACATTCAAGAGATGGGGGGCAGTCTGGCGTCATCAGGACGATCAGTATGCAACGAGGCAGCTGAGTCAACAACAACAGCAGCATAAGTAGGAGCAGATAGTTGCGGTAGTCATAGCTGAACTGATAGTAACCTGAGGTAGATCCACTAGTACACACAGCTCTGTGAATGGAAGTACAGCAAGACGAGTACTTTGGGATAGTAGCAGAATTAGTATTATAGTGGGCGAAGGTGTGGTCAGTATCTAGCGTCCAGTTCTATCCGTAAATTTCATGTAATTTTTCCGATATGGTATGTTATATATTCACCCACTTTCATGGCTGGGGTAGAGGGTGGGGAGAGAGCTCTCTGCTTTTCTTTCCTTGATTCTCATCCCTTTGAAAATAAAGGAAAGTTCCTTAGATAGCCAGAAGTAGATGGCTCTCCTCAGCTGATACCCTCGGTGTGGACTTGTCTCTCCCTCCCCTAGGTACCCTCCTTCTCTCTCCCTCCCCTAGGTACCCTCCTCTCCCTCCCCTACGTACCCTCCTTTTCTCTCCCTCCCATAGGCACCCTCCTTCTCTCTCCCTCCCCTAGGTACCCTCCTCTCCCTCCCCTAGGTACCCTCCTTCTCTCTCCCTCCCCTACGTGCCCTCCTTCTCTCTCCCTCCCCTACGTGCCCTCCTTCTCTCTCCCTCCCCTAGGCACCCTCCTTCTCTCTCCCTCCCCTAGGTACCCTCCTTTTCTCCCTGTCCTAGGTACCCTCCTCTCCCTCCCCTAGGTACCCTCCTTCTCTCCCTCCCCTAGGTACCCTCCTTCTCTCCCTCCCCTAGGAACCCTCCTTCTCTCTTGTGTTTTAATTCCTCTTCTCTTCATAGAGGCAATTATCTGTTTTTCTTCTGATTCTAATATTGTGGAGTCTCAGTAGTCGTGTGTGCTCGTTGAAGGTGTGTGCTCGTTGAAGGTGTGTGCTCGTTGAAGGTGTGTGCTCGTTTACTTTCACTTGTGCGTGCTCGTTTAGTTTGTCGTGTGCTCGTTTAGTTTGTCGTGTGCTCGCTTAGTTTGACGTGTGCTCGTTTAGTTTGTCGTGTGCTCGCTTAGTTTGTCGTGTGCTCGCTTAGTTTGTCGTGTGCTCGCTTAGTTTGTCGTGTGCTCGCTTAGTTTGTCGTGTGCTCGCTTAGTTTGTCGTGTGCTCGCTTAGTTTGTCGTGTGCTCGCTAGTTGTCGTGCTCATTTGTTTGTCGTGTGCTCATTTAGTTTGTCGTGTGCTCGCTTAGTTTGTCGTGTGCTCGTTTAGTTTGTCGTGTGCTCGTTTAGTTTGTCGTGTGCTCGTTTAGTTTGTCGTGTGCTCGTTTAGTTTGTCGTGTGCTCGTTTAGTTTGTCGTGTGCTCATTTAGTTTGTCGTGTTCTCGCTTATGTAAACAGCCTTGCTGTCTGCATGGACAGCCATGCTGTCTGCCTGCCGAGCATATGCTATCTGTAAGCTGAGTTCTTATTTTGCGCCATGCTTGTGCTGCCACCAATAGGCCTATACCCACGTCACTTTGCTCCACCATGTTCCTCACTTCTCTTGCAGGCAGCCTAGAGTCAACAAGGTCTACTCCTCTCTCCCTCGCAAGGCATGGCCCACCCGGGCCATGGCCACTAACACAACCTGTATACCTCGCACTTTATACAAATAAAGTAGAAGCCTCCGAAGCCTTATCATTGCATTCCCGCTATCAAGAGACGCCAAATAACTTATCGTTATAAATGGTGCTCGGCCACGCACACATGGTCGACCCCGACCATGAATCGCAGTAAAAAAACTTGGTCTCTCTCTCGTAAGAACGGGTCACAGAACACGAAAGAAAAATACATGTATACATAAACATGTGGATATGAAAAAAACTTCCTCCAGAGAGGGAAGAAAAAAAAGGGTGTGCTTCGTGGTCTAAGGCAGTGAGCGTCGATGCAGCACTGCACGCCTTCCTGCGTCTGGACACACACTGCATGCTGAGCTGTGACATAACAGCACTGCACGCCTTCCTGCGTCTGGACACACACTGCAACACAGGAGACAAGCTGCGGCTGAGCTGTGACGTAACAGGGTATGGTCTCCTCTGGGAGGTGAAGCAGTCATAGTAGTAGTCGCTGCAGGGGTCACTCAACCTGGGGCACACTTAGTTTGTCATGTGCTCGCTTAGTTTGTCGTGTGCTCACTTAGTTTGTCGTGTGCTCGCTTAGTTTGTCATGTGCTCACTTAGTTTGTCGTGTGCTCGCTTAGTTTGTCGTGTGCTCGTTTAGTTTGTCGTGTGCTCGTTTAGTTTGTCGTGTGCTCGATTAGTTTGTCGTGTGCTCGTTTAGTTTGTCGTGTGCTCGTTTAGTTTGTCGTGTGCTCGCTTAGTTTAGTTCTCTTTCTATGGCTCTTTTTGGATCTGTTATTTATTATGTTTTTCTTTATTCTGTGTTAGTTCCATCTGTCTCTCTGCTTTGGTTCACTCAGTAGTTCCATCTACCTACCTACCTTCCTACCTATCTACCTTCCTGAAGGTAGATAGGTAGACTGAACTTCAGACTTAGTGTCTATATTTCTATCAAACTTGAGAAATCTAAATTTTCTTTCTACGTGGGTACCTTGATGCTTGCGAATGGCTCTTGATTCAATGAATTTGAGTTACCGTCCTGTTCCCTGGATCACACTTAAACACTTCTCATTTCCTAGGCTTTGTATGACCCCTTGGTGTTTAACGCTTCCCTCTTAATATTAAAATACTGATAATAATAATAATAATAATAATAATAATAATAAACCTGTACTTTATTTCTTGGCAAAGTTTCTCTCCAGATAATCCTTAGGATGTTATGTTTTTAATTAAATAGTTAGGTACTTCAGCAGCGTGCTGCTGGGCTAGTGGATACAGCTATGTACTTTTTACAGATTGAAATATTTTAATCAAGAATAGATATTAGTACTGGAAAATAAATATAGATTGCTTTACTGTCTGCATATAATCAATAAAATATTTAAATACCGGGAACACCAGACAGCACTTATAATGATCTATTTAGAATGGAAATATCTGAAATATATGGCAAGTATTTGAGGGATCAGGCCCTTAGTTGGCACACTGCCACATACTGGATTATTATTATTAGTATTATTATAGTCAAAGAGAATGCTAAACCATCAAGGGTCATGCAGGTGCCACATACTGGAGTCAGAAGAACTGGAGAAAATGTAGAAAAAAACCCAGCGAGGAGCAGGGATATAATAGTGACATTTAGTCAGCCTTATACCAGCAGGTACTAGAATTATTGTCTATGTAAATTAAGAAATATTAAAGAATAAACTGGACAAGTGTGTTCAGGAAGAGCCGGGTTAGCAAGGCTGTAATTGCTATGTCTACCTGAAGGCCTACATGTCAGGCTTAATTTCTGGATGGACGTAGAGATTCACAAACTTAAATGTAATCAAGAAAATTGTAATCCTACTTGAACTGCCGTTTTTGTGTTCTCTCTCTCGCCGAACTCTAGGAGATTTGTTATACAGGATTTCCTGTCCCTAAAAGCGGTGTGGATCATCCCGATAAATCATCTTCCTCACTAACTGCTCCACTAACCTTTCTTCTGGAATGTTGTTCAGGATATTTGATACAAGTCAGTGACACTGATGTGCAATTCAGAGTTTCTTCTCTGCTCTTTTTCATGAACATGAGGACAACATTAATCTTTCTCCACATTTCCGGCAGTTGCGCCATCTTTCGTGACCCAGCAGTGACCCAGTCGTGACCCAGTAGTGACCTTTGCTATGGGTCTTCACCAACTTTCTGCATCTTCACGAAAAGATACGTTGTAGAACAAGGTTTATTTGGAAGACCTTTTAGCTGGGAGCAGAGTCATGACTTGGCGAAGGTCAACACAGGAAATCTTTGTTCCAGTAAATGCTTCTTCTTCTGGTTCTGCTGCTGCTGTTACTGCTGCTGTTACTGCTCCTGCTGCTGCTCTGGTATTATCAAGTATGGGCGGTTACTCGGAAATGGGTTTGACGTATGTCGTATACTGTTCCGGGCATGACTTTGTTGAGATTCCTGTCTGCTAATCTTAGATTTGCCAATCGATTGTTTACTGTAGTGGTTATTCTGTTGTTGTTCTTAGGGGATTTGCTCTGCTCACTTCGAAGCTTTCCGTCCTGAGTGAGATTTACAGTCTATGTCCCCGAGTCTATGCTCATTCTCTGGTCCTCAGCTCTTTCAAAATTTTCATAATCTTGGATTTACAGTAGCTTGTTTAACAAATCCTGCAATTTGTCCAAGTCCATTTAGAGTCTTTCCATATCATTGTCTATATCTTCTGGAATGTCATCCTAATATACCAGAAACAGCATCTGTCTCAACACCGATCCTTGCTGAACCCCACTTCTTACACTTGCCCATACTAACACTTCTTTGTCTTTTTTTCACCCCATGAGGAAATCTTTAACCAACTGTAGCGCATTCCCTGCTATTTATACCTTTTCTTTATTTATTTTTGTCGCAATCCTTTGCGAGGTGTTGTGCCTTCACACAATCCAACATGACGTAGGCACTTATACCTCTCTCCTGCTTCACTTTTGTTACTGAGGCATAAAGCTCCAGTCTCCAGTCTCCCACCAAGGCGGGGTGACTCGAAAAAAGGAACAAAAGTTTTCTTCTTTTTGCCTTTATTAATTTATACAGAAGGAGTTCCTAGCCCCTGAAACAGTATTTGCCACTTCTCTTCAAATGCTCCATCGCTCTCATAGATATCTTCATTATGTAACCCAGAGTGCACGTCATTGATATCTTCATTATGTAACCCAGAGTGCACGTCATTGATATCTTCATTATGTAACCCAGAGTGCACGTCAGTGATATCTCCATTATGTAACCCAGAGTGCACGTCAGTGATATCTCCATTATGTAACCCAGAGTGCACGTCAGTGATATCTTCATTATGTAACCCAGAGTGCACGTCAGTAATATCTTCATTATGTAACCCAGAGTGCACGTCAGTGATATCTTCATTATGTAACCCAGAGTGCACGTCAGTGATATCTCCATTATGTAACCCAGAGTGCACGTCAGTGATATCTCCATTATGTAACCCAGAGTGCACGTCAGTGATATCTTCATTATGTAACCCAGAGTGCACGTCAGTGATATCTTCATTATGTAACCCAGAGTGCACGTCAGTGATATCTTCATTATGTAACCCAGAGTGCACGTCAGTGATATCTCCATTATGTAACCCAGAGTGCACGTCAGTGATATCTTCATTATGTAACCCAGAGTGCACGTCAGTAATATCTTCATTATGTAACCCAGAGTGCACGTCAGTGATATCTTCATTATGTAACCCAGAGTGCACGTCAGTGATATCTTCATTATGTAACCCAGAGTGCACGTCAGTGATATCTTCATTATGTAACCCAGAGTGCACGTCAGTGATATCTTCATTATGTAACCCAGAGTGCACGTCAGTGATTCTGTCCTGTAGTTTAACTCTTCCTGTCCATCTTCTGTCTTAAAAATTTAGATCATAATCAGAAGGTTGGAAGTAAAAGTGATGTAGTTGCTAGAATTAATGAAAGTAATATGGAAAGTCAGTGTTTAAAATGCTTATGTGAATTATCTGCATTATTCACCATTTGTGCAATAAGATTCTCCAATTCGACAATGTAATGAGCGTTGTTGTGATAAGTGTGTATTTTATCAGTCATCATAGCTTGAAAGATTGCTAGTTTCTGAGATAAATGCAGACTATGAGGTTGTGTTATACCATGTTCGGCATCATGAAATTTGTGACCCCCTGAATGGATTTGGGATTTATCTTTCCTGGGTGGTGTAAATGAATATTTAAATAATTTGACTGTATGTTTGTTGGGTAATACAAAGCTGCTGTCTGACAAGTAAGTTGAGACAAAAACCTTTGAAGAAATGTTAAATATTTTGTGAAGCAAGTCATTGAAGGTAATTTGTTCACTCTTTCCTTGCTGTGAAGAACTCTCATTGAACCAGGGAAGGAATTCACAGATCCGGGTAAAAAAAAAAAAAGGAGTGAAGCACTGAAGGTCCTGGAGAAGAACCTCAAGAAAAGATTTGATGATTTCAAAAAAAATACAAGCGGAAAATAAATGTTCCACAACCCACCTGGAACTCAGTGAGCTGCAAGCCATTTACACTTTCAGAGACATTTACAAGGCAAGACTTCTGCAGAAAATTTACTCAAGCCTACCTGACACATTTGTAAGCCTAAAGAGTCTTGCTACAAGTATAATCACAGTCTTTAGTTTGTGAGCAAACTTTTCTCCATGATAAAAATTGCTCAGCTGAAACTTGGGGTCAAGACTTACTGATGAAAGTTTCCACAGAATTTTAAGACTGTCACAAACCTTGATTTTGATGCTAATACTTTCTCAAATATCACATTAAGATTACCTAAATACGCAGCTTTAAATGTGCTGGGCGATGACCTCAGAATGTGGCATAAAGAAAACACGATAATCATGTTTGTTTAATGTCAATAATCTATTATATTGTTTTTCTTATATTTGCGATTATCGCTCATTTAAAAATATAGGTTTTTATTCTGGATCTCATTATTCTTTCAATATATAATGGTAAATTGCGTTGCAACTTGACGTCAATCAGCTACTTCAATAATTTTTTAATTTTGTTGGTAATAAAATACGTGATTTTTGGAAGATATGCACTGATTAATACAGTTAATATTGACTACACCAATTCACCTTCTGTTATAAGGTACGACCCTCATCGCCCACACATGCCACTTTAACGTCGCCCACATACGCACGGAAGTTGAGATCACTTGTTAAGAACTTTTACAGTTTTTGTGTAGGCAGTGTACGACCTCTGTACATTACCCATCTCTGCTAACTCTCCTGTCTTGGAAGACTATAAATACAAAACAATACTCGTGTATTATGACTTTGTAAATGGTCCAAGTGGGACCGAAACGTCGTGGTTATCTCCTGTAACCTACGTGTGGGTTATTTGTGTATTGAATCAGTCACAGTATTGTGATTATTTGTTCATTTTGAGTGACTTGAGTTTTTATATTGTTTATATTTTGGTGTGCGGGTACCTCAGACATGCCTGTGACCAGTTGTGAAGGTCACATCTAGTCACAGGAGGTCAGACGTCCTTTATTGACCACCTGGTCAAGCAGTCTGTTGCTGTTAGTGGCCCGCAGGTTCACAGAATCATCTGCTTGGCGTGGAGTGTTAGGTTAGGTAAGATTTGTCAGGAAACATAACGAGAGTATTCTAGTCAAGTGGTATTGTATCATTTGTACCGTGTTTGTATGTACTCACCTAGTTGTACTTATGTGTACTCATCTAGTTGTACTTACCGAGATGTGTTGCTGGAGTCGATTCACACCTCCTGTCCCCACTCTTATTAATTCCCTGCCTCCAGGACTCGGTCATTTCTCTTCTTCAAACTTGCTTTTTCAAACTTGTTTTTTCCCACCAGCGCAAGCTGGGTGTTACATGATGTGTTCCATGCTGGGTGTTACATGATGTGTTCCATGCTGGGTGTTACATGATGTGTTCCATGCTGGGTGTTACATGATGTGTTCCATGCTGGGTGTTACATGATGTGTTCCATGCTGGGTGTTACATGATGTGTTCCATGCTGGGTGTTGCATGATGATGTGTTCCATGCTGGGTGTTACATGATGTGTTTCATGCTGGGTGTTGCATGATGTGTTCCATGCTGGGTGTTGCATGATGAGTGTTCCATGCTGGGTGTTACATGATGTGTTCCATGCTGGGTGTTGCATGATGTGTTCCATGCTGGGTGTTGCATGATGTGTTCCATGCTGGGTGTTGCATGATGAGTGTTCCACGGCGACTGTTGCGTGAGGAATCTTGCATGATGAGTTCCATGACTGCTGAATGATGTGTTGCATGCTTGGTGTTGCGTGACGCCTGTTGCGTGTGTTGCACAAAAGCTGTATGATTGTTGCATGAGTGTTGCTCATGATGTTTCATGAGTTGCATGAATGTTGAAAGGGCTTTGCATGATGAATATTGCACGAGTGTTGCATTATGAATGTTACATCCTTAATGTAGCATGTGTTGCATTACTCATGTTCCATGAGTTGCATTATGAAAGTTACATCCTTAATGTTACATAGTGTTGCATTATTGATGTTTCATGAGTGTTGCAGGATGAGTATTGAATGGTTAATGTTGTTGCATAATGAATGTTGGATGAGTGTTGTGTGTTGCATGATGAGTGTTGCACAGTCAGGCGGGTGTGACTTGCTGCAAGAAGAAAGTGCACGTGATGAGACTGTCAACAAGTGTGCTAAGAACATGACTTCTTGACCTGCCTCAATGAGCAATATATGCGCGCGCTCACGCTCTCTCTGTCTGCCTCTCTCTCTCTCTCTCTCTCTCTCTCTCTCTCTCTCTCTCTCTCTCTCTCTCTCTCTCTCTCTCTCTCTCTCTCTCTCTCTCTCTCTCTCTCTCTCTCTCACACACACACACTGCGAGGAATCGACGAGGTTGACAGAGACAGAATGTTCCAGAGATGGGACACAGCAACAATGGGACACAGTTGGAAGTTGAAGACTCAAATGAATCACAGGGATGTTAGGAAGTATTTCTTCAGTCACAGAGTAGTCGGGAAGTGGAACAGTCTGGGAAGTGATGTAGTGAAGGCAGGATCCATACATAGATTTAAGAAGAGGTATGATAAAGCTCATGGAACAGGAAGAGGGACCTAGTAGAGACCATTGAAGAGGCGGGGCCAGGAGCGGTGAATCGATCCCTGCAACCACAACTAGGTGAGTACACACAGACACACACACACACACACACACACACAGCCAGGAGCTGAGTCTCGACCCCTGCAACCACAATTAGGTGAGTACACACACACACACATACAACAGGCCTAGTGTCTAATCGACATTTGCCTAGGACAAAATGGTAACTAACACACTGACACACACACACACACACTAACACACACACACACTAACACACACACACTAACACTAACACACACACAAACACACACTAACACACACACACACATCCAACAGGCAGAACTACAAAGGGATCTGGATAGGCTGCAAGCCTGGTCCAGCAATTGGCTCCTGGAGTTCAACCCAACCAAGTGCAAAGTCATGAAGATTGGGGAAGGGCAAAGAAGACCGCAGACGGAGTACAGTCTAGGGGGCCAGAGACTACAAACTTCAATCAAGGAAAAATATCTTGGGGTGAGTATAACACCTGGCACATCTCCTGAGGCGCACATCAACCAAATAACTGCTGCAGCATACGGGCGCCTAGCAAACCTAAGAACAGCATTCCGACATCTTAATAAAGAATCGTTCAGGACCCTGTACACTGTGTACGTTAGGCCCATACTGGAGTATGCAGCACCAGTTTGGAACCCACATTTATCCAAGCACGTAAAGAAACTAGAGAAAGTGCAAAGGTTTGCAACAAGACTAGTCCCGGAGCTAAGGGGTATGTCCTACGAGGAGAGGTTAAGGGAAATCGACCTGACGACACTGGAGGACAGGAGAAATAGGGGGGACATGATAACGACATATAAGATACTGAGAGGAATTGACAAGGTTGATAGAGACAGAATGTTCCAAAGATGGGACACAGCAACAAGGGGACACAGTTGGAAGTTGAAGACTCAGATGAATCACAGGGATGTTAGGAAGTATTTCTTCAGTCACAGAGTAGTCGGGAAGTGGAATAGCTTGGGAAGCGATGTAGTGGAGGCAGGTTCCATACACAGCTTTAAGAAGAGGTATGATAAAGCTCATGGCGCAGGGAGAGTGACCCAGTAGCGGCCAGTGAAGAGGCGGGGCCAGGAGCTATGTATCGACCCCTGCAACCACAACTAGGTGAGTACACACACACTGACACACACACACACTAACACACACACACACTAACACACACACACACTAACACACACACACACTGACACACACACACACCACACACACACACACACACTGACACACACACACTGACACACACACACTGACACACACACACACTGACACACACACACACTGACACACACACAGACACACACACACAGACACACACACACTGACACTGACACACACACACACACACTGACACACACACACACACACACACACACACACACACACACACTGACACACACACACACACTGACAGACACACACACTGACACACACACACACACTGACACACACACACACACACACACTGACACACACACACTGACACACACACACACACACACACTGACACACACACACACACACACACACACACACACACACACACTGACACACACACACACACTGACAGACACACACACTGACACACACACACACACTGACACACACACACACACACACACACACTGACACACACACACTGACACACACACACTGACACACACACACACACACACACACACACACACACACACACACACACACACACTGACACACACACACACTGACAGACACACACACTGACACACACACACACACTGACACACACACTGACACACACACACTGACACACACACACACACACACACACACACACACACACACACACACACACACACTGACACACACACAGGCAAGCTACAAGGAGACATACATAAGGTGCAGGACTGGTCCAGCAAGTTGGTCTTGAAGATCAACTCAAACAAATGTAAAGTCTTGTGGGTTGAAGATGGAAGACCTGGGATGGTGGAGCAGAGAAGCGGAAAAATGTCAGTGAAAGACAATAATTTGTAACGTCCTTGGCAGACTATGCTGGAATGTATACAAAGATGTTAACAGTCGTGACCACATCAGGCTTCTTAGCCAGTGCATGCTAAATATTTTTGAGAGAGAACTTAAGTTCCACAAGTCATTTCTTGAATAAGTGGGCTGTTTGTGCTTACGTTAAATTGGGTCTGGCCAGCACCAACAGCGTGGTTGTTTAGGCCGTCAACCAAGATGCCAGGTCCGGGACCGGGCCGCGGGGGGCGGCGGCTCTGGAATCGACTACGGGTGAACTACAGCTGAAAAAAACACAGAAAATTATTGGAGTATATTTTTATGAACGTTCTCTTCTTGGTCCAATGTATCAAAAAATCCTTAGAAGAAATCAATATTGCTTTTACTTGATCTGAGCGCTGTTAGAGCACTCTTAGAGCCTCCTCTTTTACCCAAACATTAGAGGCTCAAAAATGAGCTACCCACAAAATGGTAATCCTAGACCAGACGTCCCTGGGTCTGCCATGACGTCACACAACATACGCCAGGTCTGCCATGGCGTCACACAACATACGCCAAGTCTGCCATGGCGTCACAACTTTGGCTTAAAAAATATTAATAAAATAAATCCGTGACAAAATATATAGAAACAAAATATAATTTTCATTAATTCACTTTAAAACTTAAGTATTATCAGTGATTAATTATCATAGCAGGTGGGAAAATACTTTCAACTACAATAAATTATATATCTTCATGCTCAGCTATAATTATCAGCCATTTTTCTCATTTACAATATATATAATTATTCTCAATATCTGATGAATAGGAAAATAAAAGGAGAAAAAGACATTTCAATGTTCAAAAAATGTAATTATAGAAAACAATAAACGTAAACGTAAATAAATGAAAATAAAATATTTAATTATAATAATCTTTACTGGACATTAAGTGGAATCATTTTTCATTTCTTTGATAATTAAGGTAAACAGTAAATCTGTAGAACATAGAATTTAAATTATTATTTATTTGAGGAAAAAATAAGAATTAACAGAACTTAATCAAATTTTGCAATAAAAATTTGGAAGTCTGTCCATAAGCCATAAGCTTGTGTCTCCTGTGCGCTGGTTATTTGTGTAGTCCGTCCTTATTACCCTCTTAATGCGAAGAGAAATAAAAAAATAAAATACTAATAATGCTAAACACAATACACAGTCCCCTGAGTTTTCTCAATGAAGGAAGACATAATCGTTATCTCCAACTTTTATATCCAACTTTATCTCTCTTCCTCGAACCTCTATTCAAATAAAAGGTCTCTAGGAGGTTTGAATTTAATCTAAGGTTTTTCAACGCCTAGTTTCACTTTCCCTTCGACCATTTCTTCTCTCTGAGTTTTCACAATTTACAGGTAAGAACTTATTTGGACGTCTTATTTCCTACACAGCACTTTCCGTACTTAGTCCGTAGCAGGAACTCCTTCTCCCTCTCTTTGGTTTTAATAGACCCACTCTAACTTGCTGCTACAGGGGTCCGAGCTGATGTCGGGATAGACTGGGGAAGACTGATCAACTCTCTGGTAATCTTTCATCTACTGGGTATTGCCTGTAGGAATTTAAAGGGGACAACAAGCGGAGTAATTTATAGCCCTAGTACTTCATTTTTCCTCCAATAACCTCTCCTAATTCTTCAGACAGGACCCAACTAGAAAAGTAGGCAACAGATTAGCACTGTTGATCTAACACTTGGTTAAGTCAAGTGGGTGGATTTCGATGGAACCGAAAACTGCTTTCATGAGTCAAGTCTTCTAAGCTACAACTCATTTCCTCAGGCAGCAAGCCTCCATTTGTTCCACTGCTCTCAAACTCACCAGCCACCCACTAGAATCCTTCTAAAGATTTTCTTCTAGGTAGAGCAGTGAGGAAGGGCTTCCTCCTCCTCCTCTTCAAGACACACAAGGTCTATTTAGCCTCTTTGAAAAACCCGTAAAAAAACCACTTCTTTTACTCTTTCCTCTGCATACTCCAGCAAGATGAATATCCAATGTTTCCAATCTGTTTGAGACTTCACGGACAGGAAAAATTTGGACTGCTGTTTCTATCTCTTCCTCTCTGCATAGTTCCTATGGGCAAAGCAAAGAAGCAGTCTTGCAATCAATCCTTTAGAAGGAGGTTAGATCACCTGAGGTCAGTAAGATAAGCATTGGGAAATTCGAACCTCTTCCAAGAGGCCTGCAAAGCTGCACACATTACCGATGTTAACAGAGCTTAGAAGCAGCCTTCAGCAACATTAAACCCAATTCTGACATATGCGGTCTGGTCACAGACCGGGCCACAGGGCGTTGACCCTCGAAACCCTCTCCAGGTATACTCCAGGTATGCCAGGACAAAAATGGAGGCCAGGCTATAGCCTGGCCACAAATGTGTTTGTCGTAAGGTTTCTTAAATGGAGTGATAGTGAATGAAAAACTCACTGTAGCTGTTATACAGAGATATATTGTGTAAGATACGTGTTGGAGAACCCAGCCTGCGTCTGTGTCTTGACTGCCTGAGTCTGTGTCTTGACTGTCTGAGTCTGTCTTGACTGCCTGCGTCTGTGTCTTGACTGAGTCTGTCTTGACTGCCTGGTCGTCATGACTACCTGGTCGTCATGACTGCCTGGTCGTCATGACTGCCTGGTCGTCTTGACTGCCTGAGGGCACATCTCTAACTGCCAGGGTAGGCCCTGACTCGACCCTGGCCTGCGTGGAGCAGCGTCATGGCAACGTCTGAACTATGCTGACATTGCAAGTAATTGAAATAAGTGTCATGGTTAGCTTATTTGAAATATGCTGACACGTCTCTCTCTCTCTCTCCGTGGCGTGACGGAGGATCGAGCCTTCACCGCTCCCTGGTGCACACTGACCCACACGGATTGAATATTCGAAAATTTTCTCTGTTTTCTGAAGTTTTGTTATTTATTTGCTTTCTTTTCTTCTTAAGCTTCTTTCTTTTCTTCCTGGTTTTCTTTCTCGCTTCCTTGTTTCCTTCCCTCAGTATCTTCTAGTTTCTTTCATTATTGCCTTTCTTCTTTCCTGCCTTCCTAATTCCCTTCTTTCCTTCCTTTCTAATCTTCCTACCTTCGTAGTGTCCTTTGTTGTTTTGTTTTCTCTTCTGCGTCCGTAATCTTCCTGCCTCCTTAATTTCATTCTTTCTTGCCTTCCTTATTTCCTGTCTTCCAAATTTTTACCCCCTGCCTTCGTAACCCACACAGTGTTAGCGCGTCGTCAACAAACAACAATACGCAATAACTGCTGCTGTACGCGCGTATGCTCGCGTCAACACCTCTGTATGGCACCCGCTCAGGAAAACTGTTTACTTCCCCCCTGAGATGATTCGCAGGTTCGTAATGACCCTCCTCAGTGAGATTAAATTTCCCCAGATATATTTCCCCAGAGAGAGTGCAAGAATATATTTCCCATCATCTACTTCACTAGGGTAATGTTGTAGTTGTTGATGCCGTTTTTTCCCCTGATTTATTCCTAGATGTGATAGAATGTTGTCTGGTCGGGAAATATATTGTCCACCAGAGAATGGCACCTCCGGGGACGTTCTTCCGGGTGATATTCCCAGCCAGATGGCACCTCCGGGGGTTTTATTTTCCCTGTTTCCACGGGAAGTTGGAGGGCAACGACCTCTTCATGTCTCTAGTTCTTTCTCCTTTCTCGTATTTCTCTCGTATTTCTCTCTCTCTCTCCCCAATCCCTCACTCTCCCTCGCATACACCTTCAAACAAATATAGGCTAGTGTACACACCCACACAAACTACTGGAGGGATTAAATAGGGTTAGGGAGGGAGAGGAGAGCCAGGAAGACAGCTGTCAGGACAGAGAGCCAGGAAGACAGCTGTCAGGACAGAGAGCCAGGAAGACAGCTGTCAGGACAGAGAGCCAGGAAGACAGCTGTCAGGACAGAGAGCCAGGAAGACAGCTGTCATGACAGAGAGTCAGGAAGACAGCTGTCATGACAGAGAGCCAGGAAGACAACTGTCAGGACAGAGACCCAGGAAGACAGTGAAGGTTGTGAGGTAAAGACGGAAGTTGTGAGGTAGAGGTGGCTTCACCAAGCCATCAGGATTGATGGCTTCACCAAGCCATCAGGATTGATGGCTTCACCAAGCCATCAGGATTGATGGCTTCACCAAGCCTTCAGTCGTATGGCTCCACCAAACCATCTGGTTTCATGGTATCACCAAGCCTTCAGTCTTATGGCTTCACCAAGCCTTCAGTCTTATGGCTTCACCAAGCCTTCAGTCTTGTATCTTCACCAAGCATTCAGGCTTGATGGCTTCACCAAGCCTTTTCATTCTTATGGCTTCACTAATCCTTCTGGCTTGATAGCTTCACCAAGCTTTCAGTCTTATGGCTTCACCAAGCCTTCAGTCTTATGGCTTCACCAAGCCTTCAATCTTATGGCTTTACCAAGCCTTTTCATTCTTATGGCTTCACCAAGCCTTCAGTCTTATGGCTTCACCAAGCCTTCACGTTGAACTCCGTCAAAACAAAGGATTTAAAAGTTATGAATAATGAAAAGGTCAGCGTTTAAAAACGCACGCGGGTCTTTGCGGGGTAATCGCCTTATCTCTCGATTACGTTGTTGCCTTTTATTTTGTACGGAGCATCGAGCCTCCACCAGCTCTTGTCCGGAGTGACCCACACAAGTTTAGCGCTTCATCCAATATAGCAGCAATAATATCTTTTGGGTACATTATCTGTTCTCATATTGGGTAGGTTCTAAAATGGTTCTCGCTGTATTTTGTTAATTTTCGAATGCTTCCAGCTGCTTTTGGTATTATTTCTTTATTTTTCGTATAATCGAATGTCTCCTTCTATTTTTAATACACCTTAGAATACCGTCATGTTGGGTAAACACTGGAATGGTCTCAGCTTTTATCATTAATCAAACTTTCCAGTGAAGGATTTCGGGAATACTTTGTTAATGTGTCAGACATGCTGAGAGACAGCCAGACACGCTGAGAGACAGCCAGACATGCTGAGAGACAGCCAGACATGCTGAGAGACAGCCAGACATGCTGAGAGACAGCCAGACATGCTGAGAGACAGCCAGACACGCTGAGAGACAGCCAGACATGCTGAGAGACAGCCAGACACGCTGAGAGACAGCCAGACACGCTGAGAGACAGCCAGACATGCTGAGAGAAAGCCAGACACGCTGAGAGACAGCCAGACACGCTGAGAGACAGCCAGACATGCTGAGAGACAGCCAGACATGCTGAGAGACAGCCAGACATGCTGAGAGACAGCCAGACATGCTGAGAGACAGCCAGACATGCTGAGAGACAGCCAGACATGCTGAGAGACAGCCAGACATGCTGAGAGACCGCCAGACATGCTGAGAGACCGCCAGACATGATGAGAGACAGCCAGACACGCTGAGAGACAGCCAGACACGGCCTCACAATTTACATAGACCTCTGAGATGATCCCTGGAGACAGCTTCATGTCTTGCTTTACATGTATCTCTAATTAAGCTGTTGTGAGAGGAAGTGGAAGAATCCACTAGCCCCTTTGCGAGAGGGCAAAGCCCCTCACAGAGCCTGGACATACCTCTTTACTGGAGAATTTTCTTCCCATGATTCCCGGAGACACCTTCATGTCTTGCTTTAATGGGCGAAACTGAGCGGCTGGTCTTGTGGAGTGTGAAAATAAACACAGAGCTTTATGAAATCACTGACTTAACAAAGCTCTGTGTTAAGTAAAGCGTCATCCAGAGCTTTATAATATATTTGCCGTGCGAGTCGCGAACTGAGAAGTTGTCAGGCTCTACCTACCACGCCTTTCTAGTTGTGAGGCTCTACCTACCACGCCTTTCTAGTTGTCAGGCTCTACCTACCACGCCTTTCTAGTTGTCAGGCTGTAGCTACCACGCCTTTCTAGTTGTGAGGCTGTAGCTACCACGCCTTTCTAGTTGTCAGGCTGTAGCTACCACGCCTTTCTAGTTGTGAGGCTGTAGCTACCACGCCTTTCTAGTTGTCAGGCTGTAGCTACCACGCCTTTCTAGTTGTGAGGCTGTAGCTACCACGCCTTTCTAGTTATCAGGCTGTAGCTACCACGCCTTTCTAGTTGTCAGGCTCTACCTACCACGCCTTTCTAGTTGTCAGGCTGTAGCTACCACGCCTTTCTAGTTGTGAGGCTGTAGCTACCACGCCTTTCTAGTTGTGAGGCTGTAGCTACCACGCCTTTCTAGTTGTGAGGCTGTAGCTACCACGCCTTTCTAGTTGTCAGGCTGTAGCTACCACGCCTTTCTAGTTGTCAGGCTGTAGCTACCACGCCTTTCTAGTTGTCAGGCTGTAGCTACCACGCCTTTCTAGTTAACAGGCTGTAGCTACCACGCCTTTCTAGTTGTCAGGCTGTAGCTACCACGCCTTTCTAGTTGTCAGGCTGTAGCTACCACGCCTTTCTAGTTGTGAGGCTGTAGCTACCACGCCTTTCTAGTTGTCAGGCTGTAGCTACCACGCCTTTCTAGTTGTCAGGCTGTAGCTACCACGCCTTTCTAGTTGTCAGGCTGTAGCTACCACGCCTTTCTAGTTGTGAGGCTGTAGCTACCACGCCTTTCTAGTTGTCAGGTTGTAGCTACCACGCCTTTCTAGTTGTTAGGCTGTAGCTACCACGCCTTTCTAGTTGTCAGGCTGTAGCTACCACGCCTTTCTAGTTGTCAGGCTGTAGCTACCACGCCTTTCTAGTTGTCAGGCTGTAGCTACCACGCCTTTCTAGTTGTCAGGCTGTAGCTACCACGCCTTTCTAGTTGTCAGGCTGTAGCTACCACGCCTTTCTAGTTGTCAGGCTGTTGCTACCACGCCTTTCTAGTTGTCAGGCTGTTGCTACCACGCCTTTCTAGTTGTCAGGCTGTTGCTACCACGCCTTTCTAGTTGTGAGGCTGTTGCTACCACGCCTTTCTAGTTGTCAGGCTGTAGCTACCACGCCTTTCTAGTTGTCAGGCTGTAGCTACCACGCCTTTCTAGTTGTCAGGCTGTAGCTACCACGCCTTTCTAGTTGTCAGGCTGTAGCTACCACGCCTTTCTAGTTGTCAGGCTGTAGCTACCACGCCTTTCTAGTTGTCAGGCTGTAGCTACCACGCCTTTCTAGTTGTCAGGCTGTAGCTACCACGCCTTTCTAGTTGTAGGAAAATAATTTAAAACACACACACACACACACGAGGAGAGGTTACGAGAAATCGACCTGACGACACTGGAAGACAGGAGAGATAGAGGGGATATGATAACGACTTATAAAATACTGAGAGGAATCGACAAGGTGGACAGAGACAGAATGTTCCAGAGATGAGACACAACAACAAGGGGTCATAGTTGGAAGTTGAAGACTCAGATGAATCACAGGGATGTTAGGAAGTATTTCTTCAGGAAGTGGAATAGTCTGGGAAGTGATGTAGTGGAGGCAGGATCCATACATAGCTTTAAGGAGAGGTATGATAAAGAGCATGGAGCAGGGAGAGTGACCGAGTAGCGGCCAGTGAAGAGGCGGGGCCAGGAGCTGTGAATCGACCCCTGCAACCACAACTAGGTGAGTACACACACACACACACACACACACACACACACACGCTCACATTCACAAAAACACACACACACACACACAACACAAACACAACACACACACAACACAAACACACGCACACACAGTGCCAAAGAGGCCAACAAGGATGTGTGTATACTCACCTATATGTAGTTGCAGGGGTCGAATCACAGCTCCTGACTTTGATATCTGGTCTCTTCGCCCTTATCATATCTGTTCTAGAAGCTGTGTATTGAGTTTACGTCCACCACTGCCTCATGCAAGTCATTGCACCCTGAGACTAAACAAATATATTTCGTTGCATTCTTGTTGTTCATCTGTCTTTGCAAACTTCCTCGAGCTTTCCTCTCACCCTAGAGCTCTTAATTCAGCTCTTTTTCAAGCTTCTTCATACACTTTGTCAGGTGTAAACTTCATGCTAAGGCCTCGTGTTCATGGATTTGACTAACATATATCACATATAAGGTTCTGAATGATTTTTTTTTTAATTTGTTGAATGCTATTCCGGTGTTTGCTAATCTTGCAAATGCTGCTGCATTTATACTGTTTGTTTATTTCTGGAGATATTCTTCTTGTCATATTTAACCCCAATTTATTTTCACTTTGTGGTATCTACAGTTTGTGTCTGCATGTTGTACACACTGGGGTCTGCTGCCAACACTTTGCGTCTGTTGTTTGTGTCTGCATGTTGTACACACTGGGGTCTGCTGCCAACACTTTGCGTCTGTTGTTTGTGTCTGCATGTTGTACACACTGGGGTCTGCTGCCAACACTTTGCGTCTGTTGTTGAGATTGTATGTGTGTACTCACCTATATGTGTGTGTGTGTGCGCGTGTGTGTGTGTGTGTGCGCGTGTGTGTGTGCGCGCTCGCGTCTGTGTGTGTGTGCTTGTGTTGTCTGTGATATCTTTAATGTGGTATAATAAATTCGATAGCCTTAAACAGCCTGCCTTTCTTCGTACTCGTTGTCTACACGTTGATGGTTCCTCTCGCCTCCTGATCCTGGCACAGACTTGGTTGTTGGCTTGATCTGTCAGGCTATTGGTGAAGTATGCAATCAACCGTCAGCATCAAAGCGAGGAGATGCATATATTTGCACTTGAAGACAGCTTAGGGGCCTCTTGATAATTGCCTTTGTATATGAAGGGTGTTGAAGTCTTGGTCCCCTTACACTTATTATATCTTAGTGCACTCATTGCATTCCAGCATTTCATTGAAATTATTGTGCCTAGTTTGCCAAGCCTCTTGCTATTGTTACGAGTAACTTTTGTGTGGAGATTTCGCTTGTTTTTACATGTTTACACATAAACTGATACTTTAAACCGGACATATTTCACTTACAAATGTATTTAAAAAAATATATTACACTTATGTTTAAATTTGATAAATTAGATATCTTTCACTTAGGTTTCAGCTGAATATATTTATGTATAAAATCTATATTATATATTTAACATTAATATACATCAGTTGTTTATTTCGGATATGTTTGTGTAAATATTACACGTAATTATTTCACTTCAGAATTATGTGATGAATATTATTTCCCGAGTACGTACATGTATGTTGCTGGGTATGATTGCAGGAGTTGCTATCTTGATCTTGATATAACTGTGGGGGTTAATATCTGCAGGTGGGCGCCACTTGAGGTAATATTGGCTCCCCGGTCAAAGTTGAACAGTGGCTGCAGTATGTATTGATTGCGGGGAGGTAGGGGGAGAAGTTACATACCTCGGATATACCTATGACCAGGGAAGAGTTCTGTTCCCCAAGGTACAGTACTGGGACCCACATCTATTTCACATTCTCATAACCGACATAAATAGGAATACAAAGCAAAGCATTTTATCATTTGAAGACGATACTCGAATCTGCACGATAGTTGCATCCCTTTGTCATACCCAGACTTGAAGCTGATGTAACCAACGAGGACAGGTTTGAGCTACTACGTTACTGAAGGATTCACGAAATGGAATCAAAATCGGAGTACCAGAAAAACTCAAATCCCCGAATATAGCATAAGATTCATGCAAAAAGATCACAGTAAACAGGTGATATCAAAATATGCAAGACAACCACTATGAAAAAATAGAGGAATTCCAAGCGCTTTCGTGACTACTCACATTATCGAGGAACTATAAGATTCATGTGAAGGACCTGAGAGTGATAGAACAGAACATTTTACGTTCAAGGAACACAACAATGTCATTATCGCAACTGCCAGGAAAATGATAGGTTGGCTAACTAGAAATTTCACAGCAAGATATGCCAAGCCAGTGGTGGCACTCTGCAAGCCATTCGTTTTCTCTAAGCCGGAATATTGCTGTGTGGAAAGCGCCCGCTCCAAAACGAGAAATTGCAGAACTGAAAAATTTACAGGGAAGCTCCACAGCTCGTATAAACTTAGTCACATTACTGGGAGCACTTGAAGTCCCTCATTGTTCTTGTTAGATACATGATAATCTACACTTAAAGGATCCTGGTGGGATTGGTCCCAAACCTGCACACCGAAATCAGTACATATGAACACAATAGACAGATGGTGCAAGAAATACCTCCGGTGAAAATCAGTGAAGCGATGAGTGGATGAGTACACTGAGAGAGAACTCAATAAGAGAAAAGGGACCATGAAGCTTCAGCACCCTAAACGGTGCCTGAAAAACGTTTCTGGAGGTCATTGCCCCCGCCGTGTTGAATCAATGCCACGAAGAATTCAGGATGTTCTTAGGCATAGAGAGGCCCTACATAGTATGAGAAGGGTGTACCTAAAAAAGTGGCCACTGAGTGTGTATGTGTGTGTGCGCAAAACAACCACAGGGGAAGTTAGTTGTTTTGAGTCTTGTATCGCAAATAGGCGATCTTAACAATGCAAAAGAAGAAACGGGATGATGGAAATCTTTAGCTCAAGATTCTCTCACACTCTCGTACGTCGTCAGAAACTATGCTCCTGACGAGCACATCTATCTATCAATCTATCTATCTATTCTATATATATATATATATATATATATATATATATATATATATATATATATATATATAATAAAATAGATTCAGCTAGGTGCTTGAGTGCATTTCGGCCTAATTCGCCTCCCTGAGAAGCTTACTGATGTTAAGTATTTAAGCGGCTCAGCAACCAATTGAGCTAACTTAATTATAATATAACATTTGAATTGCTTGTTTTAGCGTAACGTTAAAACAACTGCTTAATCTATGTATTCATGGAGATATATCTGATAAATTTAAAGTTTAAATTGTCCAAAATTCATAGTTTTTGAGATTTACAAAAAAAAAAATGATTTTCTTAACTGTTAAAAAAATGGTTGGAATATATGAAATGGTTGGACGTTTAGAAGAAGAGAAGATGTGGTGATTCCATGATGTCACGTGATGATTGATGTCTGGGGGGGGAGAGAGGGGGGGAGAGTCCAGGTCAATAACACCGTGTTGCTGCTGCAAGTTAATGCTGGTAGTGGGGATGGTGGGGGTTCTGTGGGTCGATGGTAATGGTGGTGGGGGTTGTGTGGGTCGGCGGTAATGGTGGCGGTGGTGTTTGGGGGTCGGTGGTGGTGGGGTTGAAAGGGGTGGTGGCGGTGGTGGTGTGGGTCGATGGTAATGGTGATGGTGGTTGGGGATGGTGTGGTAGCGTTTGGGGTCGATGGTGGTTGAGGGAGTGGTTGTGGTGACGGCGGTGGTGGTGAGGTTGTGGTGGAGGTAATAGTGATGCTGTGAATTGATGTAATAGTGGTGTTTGAAGTTGATGGTGGCGGTGGTGGGGGAGGGCCGCCAACAGCTACAGCCTTATTGACCAAGCCATCATTAGAAAAGCTTGGCCTCAGCCAAGCTACAAGTGAAGGAAGACTCAAAACCAGTCACAGGCATATCACTGGCCTAAACCTTATAAGACTTCTATATGATTTATTTTTATCATGATACTGTCCACATCAACTCTGCCGTCCAAGATGGCAGTCCCCTATATAAATACAACACTAAGACTCCTACAACGAAAGTCTACAAAGCTGCCGTAGCCGCTGAAGCCATAGTGGAATTCTGGGCCATATACATCGCCCTACCAAAGTCTCCCCAACTCAGACTGACAGATCCCATTTCACCATGTATTAAACTCACCTTTAGTGACGGAGAATGACAGGAAAAGCCTCGTGTATGATGACAGTGTCGCCAAACATAGTAAGGTCCGCTCTAACCTAGTAAAATGTTATATAGATCAAAGTATCTACACAATATGCTTGCTTTTACTTTTTTTGAATTATAATATACGCATGAAATCCAGCAGCTAACATGTGAACCCGGATGTTATTCGACAGTTTAAAATGCAGGTATATACATCAAGGGGTGTATATTTTAACCCCTAATTTAAGTGAAAAGCGGCCCTTTATATGTAAAACCAATAATGAGTCAGCTGTTGTGGGCTACATCTTGGAACTTGTCTAAGAACTAAGACTTGCTGGGCGTCACAGCATAGTCAAAATGCCAGAATTTAAAAAACTCCAGACGTGCTTGAAATATTCATGTATTAAGTATATGATATTTTGGCATTTTTAGTGTATATAATAATGACAAAAAAAAAAAAGTTTCCTTCCTGCAGTTTCATAATCCTCAAAAAAATTAAAGCCTGAAACTTTGGCTTTTATTTTCATGATTTTTTAATTTCTTCAGAGTTATCTTTCGACACTTAGTGAAAATTCTCGGACATGTGTTGGCAAAACATATACAAGGTGGAACGTTAAAGGTACCCAATGTTTTACCCGTATTTAATACATCTGATCAAGTGGTTTCTCACCTTACACGAAGGTGTTTTGGATGGCGTGAATTTATAAGTGTGCAGTTAACATGGTTGTCTAAATTGGGAGATTATAGATCTTTATTACACTTATGGGGAGATAAAGGCCTATGATTACACTTGGTGCGGAGGTTAGAGTTCCATTATTACACTTGGTAGGAGGTAAAAGTCCATGATTACACTTGGTGGGGAGGTTAGTGATCTTTGGTGGTGACATCCTCCGAGACACCTTTGATCTGTCTCGAAGGCTCTTCTGACACCACAGTCCAGCCTGGGATCAAATTGCCCTGTTGACTGTCTGGTCCCCCAAGCTGTTAGTATTAGCGGCCCCAAGCCCCATATAGCTATCACAACCCACTGATCCGGCACTCATACCATGACACCGCTAATATTTCTGATGTCTGCTGGTTGTGTGTTAGTCTTGGGCCTCGGATATCAAAAAGATGTTATCTAATTGTATCCATGACCACCCTAGTTTTCACTGGGCATGTTCAGTACATTCTCCCATATCGTTCACTTTAGTTCTTTCTTTGTAGCAGTGTGAAAGTTAGGATACCAAACCCTCAAGTATCTCCCATGTATTACCAGGTATCTCTGCTGCATTCCAGAGAGAACAAATTGTTTTCAGGCGTTCCCAGTAGATTAAATGATTGATAGATTCTATGCGGGCAGTATACGATCTATGCACATTTTCCCGCTCCATTATCTTTCCTCTTATTTTGAAAATTCTCATAATCAAATCTGCCATTTTTCCTGGCCACTTCTGTAGTTGCCATATTGTGTTTTCCAAATGACGGATTCTCTGATATATTTACTTTTTTTTGTATATGTTTCTTACGGTGTATGCCTGCGTCTGCATACTCTGCTTGTTTTTAGGTGCTCAGTCTTCTCATACCTAAGCACCATTAAACTATTTTTTAGTGTCTTCCACTGAGGTGACTTTCATTGTCTGGTATCTCCTGCAAATGATGCTACGAATCTGCTTGTAGGATGAGAAACAGAGATGGTGCTAGGACCTTGCCTTGCAATACTATTATTTACTTCCATTCTTTGCGATCCCTTTGAGAGCAATTTGGTTATCCAATTCCCTGTTTTTCCTGTTATACCCAATGTCCTTATTTTATAAACTGTTGTCTCTTGGTAACATTTATCAAATGCCTTGGGGAAAAATTGCGTAGATTTCACTAGCTTTTGTATTCCTTCGAGCGCCTTTGTAACGTTGAGTTACAGAGGCGCTTGAGTGTTCTTGCTGAGGTGAGAAGGGTCTTGGTTGTACCTGGAGGTGAGGTTAAAGTAGCCCTTCGGTTTTCCCCTTCTGCTTCCCCCTTCGGTTCCCGGCTGGCCACCCCATTCGATAACCCCCTGCACCCACCCCCTCCCAGAAAATATGAAAATTAACACTTAATAGCGGTGGACAAGAATAAGTGTTGTTATTGTCTTCAACAAATTTGAAAAGGAGAAACTAAAAACTGGAGGCAGATATCTTTTGTTGAGTAATTTTTTTTAAATGTGTGATAAAACAAATGTAGGGACGGAGGAAGTCATCGTGTCCCTGGCAGCCGAGGTGGGGTGGGTTTTGTCAATATCCACGTGAGGCTGACATCCAGTCGAACCGCGTCCCTGACGGCGGTCACACAGCCTCTGGCTTCTGCTGTGTGTGAGAGGCTGTGGAGTAAGAGGTTACTGAGCCCACTACCCAAGTCTCGTGCTGGTCTTCTCGCTTACGAATGAGTTCTCTTGCAGTCTCGAAAAACTGTGGCTGTTGAGATTTGCCAACAAAGAATTGATTGACTGAGATAATCGTTCGGGAGATAGAAATTACTTGGACAGGGCGGTGGCTGGTAGAGTTGTGTTAGCGCCGTATTTAGTCTGACTGACAGTAAGAGGAACTGTCAGTGCGTTGTGACAGCTTCTCGAGGTGAACTGCTCTGCAGTGTGTGTACTCACCTATATATGGTTGCAGGGGTCGATTCACAGCTCCTGTGTATGTGTGTGTGTGTCTGCTTTTTCTGTTTGTGCAGGGGCTGAGCTCTAGCTCTTGTCCGTTCGGTCGTCCAGTAAGCTGACAGAACTCATTTCAAAATCAGAAGCCTCTGTAGCCCTTAAAGTAAGTTAGCGCTTATGGTGCGGCGTTGTTTAACAGCGAACACGTCGCTTCACAGACCTCGTTGATGTTTTGGTACGGAAGGTGAATGCACTTGTGAAAGTGGAGTTCCGTGAGGCCGCCGCCGCTGCAACCCGCCCTCCAGCGTACGTAACGAGCGTGTGGTTCCTAACTTTGTAAGTTTGAGCGATGTAGCCCACTACGCCAGGCCCCTTTCATCACCTGGGGTGAGCACAAAACACCTGCAAAACACCTGCAAACACCTACAAACACGCTCCTGAAGTACATAGACAAACGAAACATGACGTGAAGTGGACGATGCCTGTTGAAAAAAAAAAATCAGAAATTCCAAGTGACTGGAGCAGCTATAAGACTGAAGAACTTGACACCAGTTTAGAAATTTTGTGAAGTATAAAATATAAATTTTGTCTTAATTATTTTATACTTTGTATAAAAAAAATAATTAGTTATACTCTAATAAGAACCATATTTATTGGTAAATATTTTAAGCCAATGTAATTATCAATATTTAACAAATGAAGGGGTTCCACAGGTGTTATGCATGACTCACTAACTCGTAGCTACAAGAGTGTAAACAACCCAGGGGCAAGCCAGTCCTTACACTAACACGGTTCACCACTGGCTTGCCCCTGGCTTCCACCCTCCCGCTTGGTGAGTGGCTTCTCATGGTGTTACTCAAGTTATATGTGGCCTTCACGTACTGTGTACAATATTAATCATTTGGAAAGATGTGACGATATGAATATTACCGTTGTATGTAATGAGCTGTTTATACCAAAACAGTTGTAATACTATAATTCAACCACCACTGTTACTATATATTCACCACTACCACCATTACTACCATTCACCCAGGACTACAACCAGGTTACCCCTCTACTACCCTATAACCACCACTACCATCATACTACAAGACCACCACTACCACCATTAATACCATAAAAGCTCCTTTATCACCATTAACACCACATAACTATTACTAGCACCATTACTACCATACAAGTACCACTACCACAATCAATGCCACGAAACCACTACCAACATTACTATCATACAACCATCATTACTATCATACAACCACCACTACCACCATTACTATCATCACCACCATTGCTGCTACCACAACAACAATAACCTATTTAAAATAAATAAGAAAGAAGCCTTGAGCACAGCCGAGTCTACGTTCACGTGATCCTGGGAAAGTTAATGGAGATACAAAAGTAGCGCTTCTCTCTCTCTCTCACTTAGCTGACGGAGGATCGAGCCTGCACCACTCTTCGTGGTGGGTGACCCATACGGGTTTAGTACTCGCAATTTTGTTTGAATTTTTTTTTGGATCTCTATAAATATTATTAATTGCCATTCGTGTCCAATTTTCCATTGAAAACTTCGAGAGGAGACTCGGCTGGTTGTAGGCTGTGCGTGGTCAGGCTGTGACCGCTGTGTAGGCCTGCCAATCGCTGCCAGCAACAGCCTGAGGAACCAGATAATCATCTGGGATATTTGACCTCAAGCCGGACTGCGAAAGCGGATAGAAAAGCACTCTGGAAAACGGTCACAGGTATAAATGATTACTGGGTCGAGTCGTTGATTCAAGTCCAGCTCTCGGCTGCCCGCTACTAGGTTTTCTCTGACGTCTGTGTAACCCGTATCATACCTTTTCTTAAAACTATGTATGTAAATTAAGGTAGGGTGATGGGTATGTTGTGAAGTCATTAGCTTAGAAAACCGAAAAGTTGAATAAAGAGACACTTATGCAATATCTGAGAACCTCCAGACTGAGGGACTGATTACCTCAAACTCCTCCTCATCTTCCAGTTCTTCTCTGTATTGGACTGAAGAAACCACTGTCTTCTTCAGTCATTAAAGGTTCTCAAATGCTACATAAGTGTCTCATTCTTCGATAAGTATGTTGCAACATATATGTAACCACTGGCTGGTTTGCAACTTAAAGCAGAGTACGTAGGAATATCAACGTTCTAAGAGACTAGGATATGTCCTGCACTGCCAGACTTAACCTGTGCTGGATATTATTTCGTTACGCTACTAAACTATCCGTGTGTGTGGGGATTAATTTGCACATTAAATTCCGCCGATTTCATGCAGAAATCGGCAGAATATAATGTCTGCGGAAACTCACGCCCAGTACAGTTGCAGGCAGCTTCTCTACGTTGAGGATCCAAGGCTCTTTATGTAGGAAATTATCAGCATATTGATTATTGCTTTTAAAGAGGAATCTGATAACTCTATACAGTCAAATTAAGAGCCTGGCTGCAGCCCTTTTGCAAGTGAGCCTGGCTACAGCCCTGTTGCAAGTGAGCCTGGCTACAGCCCTGTTGCAAGTGAGCCTGGCTACAGCCCTGTTGCAAGTGAGCCTGGCTACAGCCCTGTTGCAAGTGAGCCTGGCTGCAGCCCTGTTGCAAGTGAGCCTGGCTGCAGCCCTGTTGCAAGTGAGCCTGGCTACAGCCCTGTTGCAAGTGAGCCTGGCTGCAGCCCTGTTGCAAGTGAGCGTGGCTACAGCCCTGTTGCAAGTGAGCCTGGCTACAGCCCTGTTGCAAGTGAGCCTGGCTACAGCCCTGTTGCAAGTGAGCCTGGCTGCAGCCCTGTTGCAAGTGAGCCTGGCTGCAGCCCTGTTGCAAGTGAGCCTGGCTACAGCCCTGTTGCAAGTGAGCCTGGCTGCAGCCCTGTTGCAAGTGAGCCTGGCTACAGCCCTGTTGCAAGTGAGCTCGTCTGGGATGCTACATAAACATCCAGGGCAGTAACTGGGATGCTACACAAACATCCAGGGCAGTAACTGGGATGCTACATAAACATCCAGGGCAGTAACTGGGATGCTACATAAACATCCAGGGCAGTAACTGGGATGCTACACAAACATCCAGGGCAGTAACTGGGATGCTACATAAACATCCAGGGCAGTAACTGGGATGCTACACAAACATCCAGGGCAGTAACTGGGATGCTACATAAACATCCAGGGCAGTAACTGGGATGCTACATAAACATCCAGGGCAGTAACTGGGATGCTGCATAAACATCCAGGACAGTAACTGGGATGCTACACAAACATCCAGGGCAGTAACTGGGATGCTACACAAACATCCAGGGCAGTAACTGGGATGCTACATAAACATCCAGGGCAGTAACTGGGATGCTACACAAACATCCAGGGCAGTAACTGGGATGCTACATAAACATCCAGGGCAGTAAATGGGATGCTACATAAACATCCAGGGCAGTAAATGGGATGCTACATAAACATCCAGCATATAGGAGAAAGTTTATGACGACATTTCGGTTCGACTTAGGCCATTGAATAGTAATGGTCTAAGTCAGTGGTCTAAGTCAATGGTCCAGGTCGGACCGTGACGTCATAATCTTCTTTCTCCTATGTAGGGGTTAATTGTTTATACATCTCTTCCTGGGTCCCACTGTCAAGGTTTAAGACCCCCCCCCCCATATTCCTTCCTGGTTTCTGGTTCAGTTCAGCTCCCGTCTGTGGTCCACCTGGCTACCAGTTCTTGTATATCTGGTAGTAACCACCATAAGAAAGAACACTGTAACAAGCTAGAGTCATCAATATCTTTATTACAACATGTGCAACGATCAGTAGTAAAGCAAACCAGAGCAATAATCGTTATCTTTGATTGGCCTCGCAGTACCTAACAGCAACTGTCAACACAAGACAACAACAGTTGTCTGGTAGTCAAGGGCCTGACGAGGAACTCTTGGATCCGAATCCCAAAATGTTACCTTGATCGCACTACAAAATCACGTCGTCGTAAAACCCACTTGCCTCCACTCCAAACAGATTCACACACGCCTGCTGAATGTCCAAGCCTCTTGCCTACAAAACCTCCGTCAACCCCTCCCTCCATTCTTTAACAGGGCGACCCCTATCCCACTCTTTAGTCACCCTCAAAGTCATCCTATTTTTCTCCACACTCTCTAAATGACCAAACCACCTCAACCCTCTGGATAATACTTTTAGTAACTCCGCACCTCCTCCTAATCTACAAACTACGGATTCTCTGCATTATATTCACACCACACATTGCCCTCAGACATGACATCTCCACTGCCTCCAGCCTTCTCCTTGTTGCAACATTCACAACCCATGTCTCACACCCATGCAAGAGTGTTGGTATAACTATACTCTCATACATTCCCTTCTTTGCTTCTATGGAAAACATTGTCTCCAGAGACTCGTCAATGCACTACTCACCTTTTCCTTTTCGTCAGGTCTATGGTTCACCTCGTCTTCCATAGAACCATCTGCTGACACGTCCACTCCCAAATATCTGAACACATTCTTTCTCCATACTCCTTCCAAGCTGATATCCAGTCTTTCATTACATATTTTTTTTTGTTATCCTCAACATCTTGCTTTTTCCTATGTTCACTTTTAATTTCCTTCTCTTACATACCTTCCCAAGTTAGTCCAAGATCCTTTGCAACTTCTCAAAATCTCCCAAAGTACAGTGTCATCAGCAAAAAGCAACAGTGACACTTCCTACTTTGTATAAGATTCTTTATCTTTTAACCCCACACCTCTTGCCAACACCCGAGCATTCACTTCTCTAACAACTCCATCTATAAATATATTGAACAACCACGGTGACATCACACAGCTGTGTCTAAGGCCTATGAGCCTCACTATCCTCGTAAAAACTTAACTGCTTTGAGAACCTATCACCTATTCCATACATTTGCAACATCTGCCATATTGCTCGCCTATCATATGCCTTTTCTAAATCCACAAATGCAACGAAAACTTCCTTACCTACGCTTATATAAATATTGTTCACTTATATACGTCAGATGGACAGATGCTTAAAGTCAGTGCCGGATCAGCCGGGCTGTGGTTCGTACGTTGGACTACGTGCGGCCAGCAGTAACGGCCTGGTTGATCAGGCCCTGATCCACCGGGAGACCTGGTCGTGGACCGGGCCGCGGGGGGTGTTGATCCCCGGAATACCCTCCAGGTAGACTCCAGGTAATGTAAACACTTGCTTTACACATCCCCTACCCTTCCTAAAGCCTCCTTATTTCTTTCAACAATAACTCTAACATATGCTTTACCTGGTATAGTCAACAGGCTTATTACCCTATAAGTCTTACACTCTACACTCTATTTTGTCCCATTTGTCTGCATTCAAAGGAACTATTCACACTGCCAATCCTTAGGTACCTTTCCCCTTTCATACATTTACCTGCTTTTAACATTTCTGTCTTGAACTCATCAATCGCAGTTGTTTTACCCCCTTTTGTTTACCCACAGCCTCGCGCACCTCCCCCACACTCATATCTGGCTCCTCACTCCTGAAAATGTCATACCTCCCTGCCCAATTGCCTCCCTTTCTTCCTCAACATTTAACAGCTCAGAATATCCCCACCATCTTCCCAATATCTCCTCAAATATTAACTTTCCTCTTCTATGTTTAACTGTTAATTTCCTTCCTTCCCAAGGCTTTCTTAACCTGTTAAATATCTCGCTCAAGAACTATCTTACTTTCAGAATTTTATTATTATTATTATTATTATTATTATTATTATTATTATTATTATTATTATTATTATAAAGAAAAGTGATATTTAAATATATATTTTTTAATAAAACTTGCTCTCTAAACATCATTTATAAGGGAGTAATGTCTACACGGATTTTTAAAAAAGCCTTTGACTCAGGGAGCTCAGTATTAATAGTTTTCGACCAAAAAAAATGGAATTAAAGAACACGCTGGGCGAATATTGGAATTTCTAGCGTGCATTTTAACACGCTCGGTAAAAAATGGTAGAGGACAGATTGATTACAAAGTCACCTGACCTATGTAGACCTAGTGTTTAGTCCGGGTCCCTTCCGTTCCTTCACTACTTCCTCCACGCAAAGTTTGAACTTCTGACACACACACACTGGCTAGGCTCTCATAAATCTTTTAAATTTCTCCCAACTTTAGGTAATAAGCTCTTCTCCGTTTGTGTGTGTGTGTGTGTGTGTGTGTGTGTGTGTGCCCCGTGTGTACTCACCTATTTGTAGTCACCTATTTATGGTTCCAGGGGTTGAGTCATAGCTCCTGGCCCCCGCCTCTTCACTGATCGCTACTAGGTCCTCTCTCTCCCTTCTCCAGGAGCTTTATCAAACTTCATCTCAAAACTATGTATGGTTCCTGCCTCCACTATGTCACTTTCCAAATTTTTCCACTTCCTGACAACTCTATGACTGAAGAAATACTTCCTAACATCCCTTGACTCATCTCCCATCTCTGGAACATCCTGTCTTTGTCCACTTTAAATAACAAGGCACAATACCGTGACTGGAACAACACACAACCCGAACACATTAGAGAGGAGCAGTATTTTATATATTGTTATCATGTCTCCCCTAACCCTCCTGTCCTCCAGTGTCGTCAGGCCAATTTCCCATAAGCTTTTTTCGAAGAACATGCCCCTTAGCTCTGGAACTAGTCTTGTTGCAAGCCTTTGCACTTTCTCTATTTTCTTGACGTGCTTGACCAGGTGTGGGTTCCAAACTGGTGCTGCATACTCAGGTATGTGTGTGTGTGTGTGTGTGTGTGTGTGTGTGTGTGTGTGTGTGTGTGTGTGTGTTTAAGCGAGCAAGATACAAGAACAGAGCTTTATGTTGTTTTTCCACGACCTCATATTAGTCTAGTGATGATAACTTTCTTCAAACTCTTGATTCATTATCTCTTCTCTCTCTCTCTCTCTCTCTCTCTCTCTCTCTCTCTCTCTCTCTCTAACACAGCTCTTATTTTCTTTTAATTAAGTTTTCATTCCTTGGGTAGGACACAGACATTTTTGCGTTTTTCTCTTTTGACTATTGTCTCTTCCTTTACCAGTAGTACAAGTGACTACGTCTGTTGTATAACAAAACAACAGACACCATCGTCCGTTGTGACCAGTAGTACAAGTGACTACGTCTGTTGTATAACAAAACAACAGACACCATCGTCCGTTGTGACCAGTAGTGCACCAGCAGTAAGGACAACAACAACGAAAATGGCTTGAGAGCAATCCGTTCCTCAACCATAATTCCTGAATTCCGCTCCCGAATCAGAGGGTTGGAATACCGCTCCCGAATCAGAGGGTTGGAATACCGCTCCCGAATCAGAGAGTTGGAATACCGCTCCCGAATCAGAGGGTTGGAATACCGCTCCCGAATCAGAGGGTTGGAATACCGCTCCCGAATCAGAGGGTTGGAATACCGCTCCCGAATCAGAGGGTTGGAATACCGCTCCCGAATCAGAGGGTTGGAATACCGCTCCCGAATCAGAGGGTTGGAATACCGCTCCCGAATCAGAGGGTTGGAATACCGCTCCCGAATCAGAGGGTTGGAATACCGCTCCCGAATCAGAGGGTTGGAATATCGCTCTCAAACCATGATGCACAATAGCCGAGCCAAGAATCACCGAACTTCAGCCATAGGACCGGAATCACCGAACCTCGGTAATAGGGCCGGAATCACCGAACCTCGGCCATAGTGCCGGAATCACCGAACTTCAGCCATAGGACCGGAATCACCGAACTTCGGCCATAGTGCCGGAATCACCGAACCTCGGCCATAGGGCCGGAATCACCGAACCTCGGCCATAGGGCCGGAATCACCGAACCTCGGCCATAGGGCCGGAATCAGCGAACCTCGGCCATAGGGCCATTAACGGTTCCTCCATTTCTACAGCCTCGAGTATCCACTGGATTATCTTATGACTGACTCGCTTCACTTCTATTTCCTGACCATCATTATTATTAATATTTTTAAAATAGGCACTAAATCCGTAAGGGTCATACAGCGCTCTGGGGAGGGATATGTGCGAGGTTAAGAATGAGATAGCGGTAGGGAATTGGGGGTTAGTACTTACACCAAGGAGGTCAGTAAGAGCGTATTGAGGCGGTTTATAGGTAGGAAGCGTATTTTCTGTGCACACTGATAGCCAGAACTAACAATGCCACCCGACAGTAATCTTGGATTGATGCTAGTTGTTCCTGTATGTGGAGTCCACATATGAATCCCGAGAGTGTAGTCTCCCTTACCCGACAACGGGGAGAAGAAAATGACCAGAATTTTAAATGTGGTTTGATATCAATCAATGTGTGGTGGTTCACTGAAGACCAACGTTATCGCCAGAGGTTGTGGAGGTGGTGAGAGAGCATTACATTAGACTGAAGAAGCCACTGCACCACGAAATGTTTCTTAAAGATACACAAATGTTTCACAAGTATCTCATCAACTAAACATTCTGTCAGACACAGCAAGATCTTGGGATTTCTTCAAAGTTTGTCTAACCTACAGACACGACCTACTAGTGGATTTATCCGCTGGTAACTCCGCCTACCACTGCTCCACCTCATCTGTCATCACAACATAAACTCCATGTCCGCAAATATGCTTTACTTTTGTAAAGACTGATGGATTAATCACAGCGACTCCAGGCTGAGAAACTGATTCCCTCAAACTCGTCCTCATCTTCCACCTTTCTCTGCATTGGACTGAAGAAGCCACCGAGTAAAGAATACCCCCACGGGAAATCTGGAAGTCTTGAAAATCTGACTAAGCGGCTGAATCTACATTGCCTTGAACATAGGCATGTCCAGGGAGCCAGCAGAAAAAAAAATTGTGTTTACCATTAATACGACGCAGCCTAAGCTGTTATTATTATTATTATTATTATCGTCCTTCGTATACGAAGGACAATGGGATGAGGGGAATCGAATTCCTGGATGACAGCAGTGAGTCTTGAATATACGTCAACTCCACTATGAAAATACCAGCTAATCCTAATAAATAACCTCAGATTATTCGTTCAGGAAAGACAACCGCAAACCCAACACCATAGGTGGATTTTTTTTCCAGACAAAAGAGCTCAAATTCTTGAGCCAATTTTTGCTTAACCGTATGATAATAATATTTTTGCTAATGCATAGGACGCACCATAGTGTTCCACCACAATCACATTATATAAAATACTCTCGTGGAAACTCACAAGGCTCTTAAATTCCTGAACAAGTCAACAAGTGCCCTAATCATTAATATACTACTGCTTATTTAGATAAAACTTGTAAATAAAGGGATGGATATCTTTGATATGATTTATGTGAAGCGAAATAGATCAAACAGCTCCAAGAATGGTGGATGCTTGATCCTCCGTCTGCCTACCACCAGGTACACAACCCTGAGGCATACTGCATCCAGTATACCTCAGGATGCAGCAGACGTTATCTTTCGATTGCTACCCTGGCACAGTGTAATGTGAGTGAGCTTTGGATTGCTACCCTGGCACAGTGCAATGTGAGTGAGCTTTGGATTGCTACCCTGGCACAGTGCAATGTGAGTGAGCTTTGGATTGCTACCCTGGCACAGTGCAATGTGAGTGAGCTTTGACGAGTCAAACTCAACTCGGAGGAATATTTCCCGTTTTTTTTTTCCATGGAATTAAGGATCTCAGTTGCTATTAGTACAGTCTTCAGAGAAGGGAACTAGCAGAGGCGTGAGCATCACTCTGTCAAGTGCTCCAGAGTGAAGCTCTGTGATCTTGAATTCACGATTCCCTGATCAGCGGGACTGTTTGTGTGTGTAGCGTGCACCAACAGTCAGATTGACCAGGCCATAAACAGGTAGTCTGTGAGGTGTCACCCCTGTGGGGTGTCACCCTTGTGAGGTGTCACCCCTGAGTGGTGTCAACCCTTTGAGGTATAATGACTATAATTAATACTAATTATTATCACCATTGGAGAGCAATAAACCCGTACAGAGTTTGAAGACTGGGAGATATTCGCGTAACCAGAGGACACTTTTACTTCCTTTGATCAAGAGTCTTTCCTTTTTTCTATAAATGAAAAAGAGTAATAACGATAATAAGCTAAAAAAACACGAACACGTTTTGAAACGTAATATGTGTTCGTGTGGTCAGTTGCACAAGTCATCGTACCTGCGGCCTGGTCCCAGGCCAGGCCACCTGGATGCTGGCCTGATCGACCAGCCTACTCGTGCTATCCCCACGCAGACGAGCATATGCACCACAGTCCCGCTGATCAGGAACTGATCTGAGGAACTTAACACGTTCCCTCTTAAACACAACGACGGATTTGTTGGTAATTCCTCTAAATGTATAAGGGTAGAATGTTGAAGAGTCTTGGTCCACTTACACTGAACCAGTTCGTCCTCGTTTATACTTTTTATTGGTGGCATTTTCCTACATCTTCCATATGGAGTGATTTGTGTGTGCCGGTTGTGACATTTCCATCCAAAATTTTCTAGACCATATTATAATACATCTTTCTCGTCTACGTTATAAGGAGAGTAATTCAAAGAGCTTCTTACGTTCCCAGTAATTAATTTGTTTGAATTGATAAGAGCAGTGAAGGATCTCTGTATGATCTCCAGCTCTGTAGTGTTGCTTGTCTTTATGAGGACTCTTAGTATATAGCAATATTGAAAACTGGAGAGAGAGAGAGACAACTAGTGACTTGGAGAGTATTATCATAGGGTTGGCATCTCTTGTTTTCAATGATTTAGTTATCCTGTCTTTCGTTATCCCTGCGGCTGTGTTTATAACAGTGTTGTGATCCTTGAATGCGAGATCCACTGACATTTTCACTCCCAGGTCTCTTACATTTAACATCTGCTCTTTTGAGTAATGCAAGTTCATGATGTACCTCAAACCAGTCATTATTTCCACGACTTTGCCACAGCCGAGTAGCTGAAATTTGTCATCACTGATAATATTGTTGTCAGAGGCACATTGGAAGTTGTCAATTATGTCGCAGTTTATGTTGAATATGATAAAAAGAAAGAGAAGTGGGGCGAGTACTGTGCCTTGAGGAACAGAATTTTTCGCTACGGCAGATTTGACATGATAAATTAAAAAAAAATCATGTTAGCAGCTAACAAATAAATGTTAACTTGATTTAGTGTAGGATCGTAGCCATCATTTCTCTGTTGCAAATACAGTCAGATGGCAGACTGATGAAGGCAGCTTAAACACTGACAATTTTGACATAATTAAGTCTACCGCTCACACTGGCTTCTCGTTTTGTGTCCGAACTGCAGAATTATCAATCGATTTAATAAATTTATAATTTTTCCGCTGTGACATGTTATAGTTAATTTTTTAATGGGCAGAGGACAACATACGTGGAATGTAACTGGCAGGTGTTCCGGGGGTCATCGCCTCCGCGGCCCGGGCCATGACCGTGAAATTTGCTACGTATCGTATATGATAAATCTACATAGATGTTTATGGGATTTAAGAAGATGTGTTGTGAGTTGGGAAGGTACAACAAATGTTAACTTGAGAAAAACATCTCATATCTGTAAGGAACAAACTTGGTGGCACACTTCCGGCGATATTTAAAGGTCAGCTCTCAGGCATGCTGGCACTGGTGGTGGCACTGGCATGTCTCTGAATTATGAGGCATGGCCCTGAGGGTAAATACTGAAGCAGCAGTCATGTCCTGGCACTGTCATCTCACACAATCATCACGAAAAGTTCACTGCTGTAGCAGCAGTCATGTCCTGGCACTGTCATGTCCTGGCACTGTCATCTCATATGAATGTATCTGATTCCAACTCTAGTGAAGAGCATCTCTTAAATTAAGAATTTACAGTAAAAACACAGTTGCATAATAAGCTTTTACCGTCACTATTCTGACCTGTGTAGAGCTTTATCAGATCATTTACTTAATAAAGCTCTACGCAGAAAATGTCGAAGGAATCGATCGTTCTGAGATGAGTTTACTAATTAATTTGGTTGAATTATTTAGAATAGTTGAGGAAATACTTTAAGAAATGTTTGTGTCACAGAGTACTGTGGTAAATATTATTTGCATTATTGGATTATAATCTGATTAAATTATGGTCTTAACAGTTGACCTGATGGCGTATTAAAGGTGCTCAAGTACTGTTGGAAACTGTTTAAAAGTGGGTTGAATAGCAGCTGCTGGAACTGTCCACAGAATTCTCTTGAACACTCTGTAGCTAAATTAGGACAGGCGCATATTTGCCAATGCAGGGCGGATCGCAATTACTTAGTACGTACGTACGCGCACGATCCATATATATAGAATGGGTGAGGTCAGTACATACAAACAGTATATATATATATATATATAAAATATATATATATATATATATATATATATATATATATATATATATATATATATATATATATATACAAACATAAGCTAATAAAAGCATCACATCTTTGCAGTGTTTGACTAACATAATCACAAAATCAGTCAGCCCATTCATGTAATGTGTTTTCTGGTCAATGTGGATTTGTTATTGTGTGAATCAGAGCTGGAATACAAACGCATATACAGTAGAAACAGTGGGAAGGTATATTGCTGGAAGAGGTTCCAAATAAATGCAAGATAATGAGGCTCGGAGTGACAGGAAGAAGACCAGAGATGAAGTATAACTTCTGGGGAAAAGGGTAGAAGGGAAGAAACTGCATATATCACAGGAAGAAAAGAACCTGAAAGTCTGCATGCCGACAAACACATCACCAGAGTTACACACAAACTTGGCAACACTCAAGACTGACAGATCTCTGAGAAGCATTCAAGAAATGAAACAAAGAATCCTTCATGACCCTATATAAAACGGTGTTGGGCCTGAAGCATATATGATCCTGAAGGATTCCTTGTTTAAGTTCCTGCTTGTTCTGACACTCGTTAATCTTGGACGTACTGCTTAAGGTTATGCGCGTACTCGTGTGTTTGTGTGTGTGTTTATATATGTACTCGCCTATATGGGGTTGCAGGGGTCGATTCATAGCTTCTGGCTCCGCCTCTTCGCTGGTCGCTACTTGCTTCCCTTGGTTCCGACTACAAGAGCCTTGTCGTATCTCTTTTTAAAGCTGTATATTTTACCTTCTTCATTTCTTTAATGTACTTGGCCAGGTGTGGGTTCCATTCTGGTGCTGTATACTCTAATATAGGCCTGACGTACACGGTGTACAGTGTCGTGAATGACTCCTTACTCAGGTGTCGAAACGCTATTCTTAGGTTTGCCAGGCGCCCCACATGCAGCAGCAGTTATTTGGGTTGATTTGCGCCTCAGATGATATGCTCGGTATGATACTCACCCCAAGGTCCTTGAATGATGTTTGAAACCTTTGCCCTCTCCCTCGAGTCTGTATTCCCTCTGTGGTCTTCTTTGTCATTCCCCATGCTTCATATCTTTACACTTGGTGAGGTTAATCTCCAGAAGACACTTGTCAGACCAGGCCTATAGCCTGTACATATCCCTTTGTAGTCTTTCCTGGTCCTCGTTCGCGTGTGTTCTCATTAGTTTCGCGTCGTCTGCAAACAGGAATATCTCTGACTCTATCCCGTCTGTCATGTCATTCACGTATACAAAAAACATCACTGGCTGTGGAACCTCACTCGCCACTCGCACTCCAATACCTCGTCATGGACCTTCACTCATTTTTCCTTCTTATAAGGTTTTCCCTGATCCATTGCTGTGTTTTCCTGTTATTCCCGCCTTCTCCTTGAACTTTTGTACCAGTCTTTTGTGCAGTACTGTTTCAAAAGTCGTCTTACAGTCCAAGAAAATGTAATCTACCTATCCCTTTCTCTCCTGTCTTACTCCTGTTACCTTGTTATAGAACTCCAGTAGGTTTGTGTTACAGGATTTTCCGTCCCTGAAGGCGTGCTAGTTCATGTATGATAAAGGTGATCCTTTACTCTTCTCCTGATAATCTTGTCCATGACTTTGCCTACTAGTCTGTAGTTTGCTGACTGTCTCTCTTAAAAAAACTGAGACTACATATGCATTCTTCTACACCTCT
>WNWK01005325.1:115000-122845 GCA_009830355.1 Cherax destructor
CTCTATCACTGTCTTGCCAGAGGGGTGCTTTACACTACAGTTATAAAACTGCAACATTAACACCCCTCCTTCAGAGTGCAGACACTGTACTTCCCATCTCCAGGACTCAAGTCCGGCCTGACGGTTTCCCTGAATCCCTTCACAAATGTTACTTTGCTCACACTCCAACAGCACGTCAAGTATTAAAAACCATTTGTCTCCATTCACTCCTATCAAATACGCTCACACATACGCTCACACATAGTGGACCCCCGGTTTCCGTACTGCTCCAAACTCGAACAGTTATGTAAGTGTATTTTTGTAAGTGCTTTTGTAAGTGTATTTTCTTGGGTCTAAATGGACTAATCTAATTTACATTATTCCTTATGGGAACAAATTCGTTCGGTAACGGCACTTGAAAAGCATTCTGGAACGAATTAATTACGAAAACCGGGGGTCCACTGTATATATATATATAAAAAAAAAAAAAAAAAAAAAATTTACTTCCACTAATCCATCTTTACCTTATATGTATGGATTAATAAAAACACACAAACCTGGTAATCCTGTTAGACCAATTATTAGCTCTATAGGTTCAGTTTCTTATAAACTTTCTAAATGGCTTGTTGATATTTTGAGCCCAATTGTTGGAAAAATTTCTAATTTTAATGTTAAAAACAACTTAGATTTAGTTGATAAATTAAGCCCCTTGACTGATTTAAATGATTTCAATATGGTTAGTTTTGATGTTACCTCCTTGTTTACAAAAGTTCCAGTTGATGATTTACTAAGTTTCTTATCTGAAGAATTGGTTAATTATGATTTACCATTGCCAGTTCCTACTATCATTAAACTTATTAAACTTTGTATTGTTGATGCAAAATTTGTATTTAATGATGAGTTTTACACTCAGAAGTTTGGTATGGCAATGGGAAATCCTCTTTCACCTGTTCTTAGTAACTTATATATGGAATTTTTCGAAACAAGATTGCTTAACACTATCCTTCCCAATAGAGCTAAGTGGTATAGATATGTTGATGATATTTTGTGCCTAATGCCTAAGAATGTAGATATAAACCATTTCCTTGTTAAATTAAATAGCTTAGCTCATTCTATAAATTTTACTGTTGAATTCGAAGTAAATAACTCATTGCCCTTCCTAGATGTTTTTATTATTAAGGGTAACATTGATTTTAAATTTAAAATTTACAGAAAACCTACAAATAATTGTTCCTATGTACACTATTACTCTTCACATCAAGATAGAGTTAAAGTGTCGGTTTTTTCTTCAATGTTTTTGAGAGCTTTACGTATTTGTAGTCCAGAGTTCATAGATGAAGAAATCTCTAAAATTTATGAAATAGCTAATGATTTAAAATACCCAAGAAACATAATTGATAAATCTTTTAAAATAGCTAGGAATACTTTTACAATCCAAAAGGGACAACCAACCTTATTCAACCAAAAATATGTTGGTTCTCCCTTACCATGAAAACTTGGTTGATATGCCTTCCTTTCTTAAGAATTTTAATATCAAAGTTGTATTTAAAAATCTTGATACAGTAAAAGACTTTTGATAAAAAATTCCCCAAAATGCTGACGGATGTGTCTATAAGATTCCCTGTAAAATATGCGATAAAGTTTATTATGGTCAAACTGGTAAAAGTCTTGAACTAAGATTAAAACAACATAAATATAGCATTAGAACTGGACAAGATTCTAATGCTCTATTTATTCATGTGAGAGATTTTAACCATCCAATTGATTTTCAAAATGCTGAGAAGGTTGTATCAAGCAAGTCCATGGTTGAGAGAAATATAATAGAATCATGTTTCATTAAAAGCAGTTTTGAAAATAATATGAATATTTCTTTGGATTATATAAATTGGATTCATTTATAATTAATAAAATTTGGGAAGAATTTAATGATAAATTGGACTAATCTTAATTCTTGGGAAGAGTTTCAGGTCCTTTCTTATGTTCCTCTTCACAGAGTCGTGAGATGTTACGCTACTGTGAGGTGTAGTCTTTGTTAGTGTGATGTGACTGTGAGGTGTAGTCTCGCCTCTTATATAAGCCTTCTTGTCATGTTTGCTGTTATAGTTCCTTGATAATGTGAGTAGTCACGAAAGCGCTTGGAATTCTCTATTTTTTTCATAGTGGTTGTCTTGCATATTTTGATATCACCTGTTTACTGTGATCTTTTTGCATATATATATATATATATATATATATATATATATATATATATATATATAAACACTGATCTCTGGCCGACGGAGACTCGAACCTACGAACCTCATGACAAGGTACGCAGTGCTTTACCGACCGTACCACACTGGTCCAATACCTTGGCGTCCAGCTTGTTTGTGAATATTTCGCCTGCTCTTGCGAATTCCTAGCATTGTAAAAATCTCTAGTTGTGTCGATGCATGCAGGGGATGAGATGAAAAGCTGTAAGCCTTCCTGCCTGAAAGCTGGCTGCCTTGGAATAACGTCTAGCGAAAGCTGGATGCCAAGGTATTGGACCAGTGTGGTACGGTCGGTAAAGCACTGCGTACCTTGTCATGAGGTTCGTAGGTTCGAGTCTCCGTCGGCCAGAGATCAGTGTTTGTGAATATTTCGCCTGCTCTTGCGAATTCCTAACATATATATATATATATATATATATATATATATATATATATATATATATATATATATATATATATATATATATATATATATATATATATAGTCGTGCCTAATAGGTAAAACTGGTCAATTAGCAAGAACTCATCTAAAATTAAGTTCTTTCTAAAATTTTCTCTTATACGTTTAAAGATATATTTTTTTCATTTATGTTGATGTAAAAATTTATAATTTTGCACCAAAAGAATCTTAGAAAACTTACCTAACCTTATTATAACAAGCGCAATTTAATTTAGCCTAATCCAACTAAATATATTTTAGATAAGTTTACAATAATTTAATAATAAACAAACACAATGAAATATAATTTTTCGTTTGGTTCAGAATGATTTTTGCGAAATTATTGCATACACAAATTTTTCGCTTGCCTTATTCAGCAAGAAGAGCGTTGCTATTTTAAGCCAAAATCGCAAGTTTTACCTATTCGGCACGACATATATGCGTATTGAGGTGACGCATATAAGTGTGTGTCAGTTGTAAACATTATTGAGATGCATCATGTGAAGTTTGTCTTAGCATAAATATTATGCAATTGTGTGTTTGAGTCACAGTGTGAGCTCTTATAGTTGTGTATATAAATCACGTTCTCTGTGTTGCGCATTTATATTTCAAAAGTCTCTATATTTTCCTTGAAGCTGTTTCGTTATTTTCATTTATCAATTTACTTGTTCTGTCTGTAAAGTTGGTTGCACTGGTCAAGTACTTTCAGAAACTTCCATACAATGATAAGTAAAAAGAGAAGAACGTGATGCAGGATCCTCACAAAACCAGATAAACTTCTTATTGAATCAGCCCACTAGACTGATAAGGAGTGACTGACTTGATCAATTTATTACGCAAACCTCTGGGAGGTAGTCTAAGGGTACATACTGTGGGTCCAGGAACCTAATTAAGACTAACTTCTGTTGAACTAAAAGTAGTAATCTCTTTGCCTATGCTGGTTGGTTCTATGTGCTGGCTAAGAGAGAGAAACTTTTACAGAATCTTAATAGGTCTTTTCTGAGTGGCTGTTCACGCAAAGAAATAGGATGTTTGGGGCTCTGATTCTTTAAATAACTGAGAAATTGTATCTTAGTAGTATTATGCAAGTACAATTACTAGATTCAGGTTAGAAAAAAACATACATATCAACCCACTCTCTTGGTGTTTTTTGTCTTCTGTCTCCTCTTAGTAGACTGTAAACAGGACTCTATATTTCACTGCAGAATGAGACTCTTGTGCAATATCTGGGGATCTTTATTGTGGAGACGTGTCGCCAGCCAGTGGCTTCTTCAGTCCTAGAGAGAGAAGTGTGGAGGATAGGAAGGAGTTAGAGGTAATCAGTCCCTTAGCCTGGAGCCCATATGTTCAATCCATCACAATATTTCATTGTTGACGGTGTCAATGTGAATGTCAACACAGTGAATGTGTTGACATTAAATGTCTTGAAGTACCCAGGTGACATTCTTTAGTATGTATTTAAACGCGGATTCGCTGCGGTGATGACTGTTGATGTCCAAGACTCCTGCCATCACAAGGTCTTCAGTACAACTGACGTCAGTTGATGCTACTTGTGTCAGTTGGATGATAGCTCATGTCACGACAGGTGGATGACACCTGATGTCACGTGTGTCAGCTGGATGACATCTAGCGTCGCGTTCAGATAGATGACACCTGACGTCACTTGTATAAAATTCACCAATGGCCTTGTTCCCTCACTTTCTCTTTTCTCCTCCTCTTATTCCTCCTCCTCTGTGTGTATATATGTATGTATATGCTGTCATCATTATTATGGAGCCTTCGAGCATACACTAAAAATATTTATTAATGGTTTTACCTCCTGAGAAACATATATATATATATATATATATATAGTATTTATGTCGTGGTAAATTAGCAAGAACTCATTTAAAATTAAATCCTTTCTAATCCAATTAAATATATTTTAGATAAGTTTACAGTAAATTAATAATAAACAAACACAATGAAATATATTTTTTTCGTTAAGTTCAGAATGATTTTTGCGAAATTATTGCATACACAAATTTTCGCTTGTCTTATATGGCAAGAGGAGCGTTGCTATTTAAGCCAAATTCGCAAGTTTACCTATTCGGACGACATATATATATATATATATATATATATATATATATATATATATATATATATATATATATATATATATATATATATATATACTATTAAAGTTTAACAAAGTTAAAAGTAACTGGCATTCTGTAATATAATATAATAGCGCGCAGCGCAGCGCACACACACACACACACACACACACACACACATACATATATGTGATATTTCAAGAAGTGTAATTTTTCCTAGTGGATTATTGATGAAGTTGAATGCATGATTAAGAGCGATTAACTGTAATTCCTCCCTCTGACATGTTTATATGTGCTTGTGGCAGGCTATAATGCACTGCTAATTCTCTCTCTCTCTCTCTCTCTCTCTCTCTCTCTCTCTCTCTCTCTCTCTACACCTGGAGATTGAGCAGAAGTTCACGAGATCTCACCTTTAAGACACTATCTGGTGGACATAAAGTGCAATACTCCTCACCCTCCTCTCTTTTACTCTCCTCCTATTCCTCCCCCTTTCCCCTTTTCCTCCTCATCCTTCTACTTCCCCTCATCTTCATCCTTATCCTCTTCCTATTCCTCCTCTTCTTCTTCCTCAGCCACACGCTCACCAGTGACAAATCACCGTGAAGGTAATATTGAGTTTCACAACACAGCCACACCAGCAGCCACACCAACAGCCACAGCAGCAGCCACACCAGCAGCCACAGCAGCCACACCAGCAGCCACAGCAGCAGCCACACCAGCAGCCACAGCAGCCACACCAGCAGCCACAGTAGCCACACCAGCAGCCACAGTAGCCACACCAGCAGCCACAGTAGCCACACCAGCAACCACACCAGCAGCCACACCAGCAGCCACACCAGCAGCCACAGCAGCCACAGCAGCCACAGCAGCCACACCAGCAACCACACCAGCCACACCAGCAGCCACATTAGCCCAGCATCCACACCAGCAGCCACAGCAGCCACACCAGCAGCCACAGTAGCCACACCAGCACCACACAGCCACCAGCAGCCACACCAGCAGCCACAGTAGCCACACCAGCAGCCACACCAGCAGCCACAGCAGCCACACCAGCAGCCACAGCAGCCACACCAGCAGCCACAGTAGCCACACAGCAGCCACACCAGCAGCCACGTAGCCAGCAGCCACACCAGCAGCCACACCAGCAGCCACACCAGCCACACCAGCCACACCAGCAACCACACCAGCCACACCAGCAGCCACACCAGCAGCCACACCAGCCACACCAGCAGCAACACCAGCAGCACACCAGCAGCCACACCAGCAGCCACACCAGCAGCCACAGCAGCCACACCAACAGCCACAGTAGCCACACCAGCAGCCACACCAGCAGCCCAGCAGCCACACCAGCAGCCACAGCAGCCACACCAGCAGCCACAGTAGCCACACCAGCAACCACACCAGCCACATTAGCTCGCAGCATCCACACCAGCAGCCACACCAGCAGCCACAGTAGCACACCAGCAGCCACACCAGCAGCCACACCAGCAGCCATACCAGCAGCCACACCAGCAGCCACAGCAGCCACAACAGCAGCCACAGCAGCCACACCAGCAGCCACAGCAGCCACACCAGCAGCCACAGTAGCCACACCAGCAACCACAGCAGCCACAGCACCCACACCAGCAACCACACCAGCCACACCAGCAGCCACATTAGCCGCAGCATCCACACCAGCAGCCACAGCAGCCACACCAGCAGCCACAGTAGCCACACCAGCAACCACACCAGCAACCACACCAGCCACACCAGCAGCCACAGCAGCCACACCAGCAGCCACAGTAGCCACACCAGCAGCCACACCAGCAGCCACAGCAGCCACACCAGCAGCCACAGCAGCCACACCAGCAGCCACAGTAGCCACACAAGCAGCCACACCAGCAGCCACAGTAGCCACACCAGCAGCCACACCAGCAGCCACACCAGCAGCCACACCAGCAGCCACACCAGCCACACCAGCCACACCAGCAACCACACCAGCCACACCAGCAGCCACACCAGCAGCCACACCAGCCACACCAGCAGCAACACCAGCAGCCACACCAGCAGCCACACCAGCAGCCACAGCAGCCACACCAACAGCTACAGTAGCCACACCAGCAGCCACACCAGCAGCCACACCAGCAGCCACAGCAGCCACACCAGCAGCCACGGCAGCCACACCAGCAGCCACAGTAGCCACACCAGCACACCACAGCCACATTAGCCGCAGCATCCACACCAGCAGCCACACCAGCAGCCACAGTAGCCACACCAGCAGCCACACCAGCAGCCACACCAGCAGCCATACCAGCAGCCACACCAGCAGCCACAGCAGCCACAACAGCAGCCACAGCAGCCACACCAGCAGCCACAGCAGCCACACCAGCAGCCACAGTAGCCACACCAGCAACCACACCAGCCACATTAGCCGCAGCATCCACACCAGCAGCCACACCAGCAGCCACAGTAGCCACACCAGCAGCCACACCAGCAGCCACAGTAGCCACACCAGCAGCCACACCAGCAGCCACACCAGCAGCCACACCAGCAGCCACAGCAGCCACACCAGCAGCTACAGCAGCCACACCAGCAGCCACAGCAGCCACACCAGCAGCAACAGTAGCCACACCAGCAACCACACCAGCCACACCAGCAGCCACAGCATCCACACCAGTCTACTGTACCTCAATCATCCCCGAAGCAGCATCACTGGGAATCATCCCAGGATGATGGGAATGATAACTTCAATAACCTGGGTCATAGGGCACCTACACGTGCCAGTTGTGCCAAGAACCTGGCATTAGTTACCCTACACAAGTGTTGAAAATTTGAACCCGATCGGATGAGCCGTTCTTGAGTTAATGATCTTCCTTCAGTGATAATAATAATAATATAATTATCATAATCGTAATGAAATCAAATTACAATAATCATAATATAATTAATAAAAACAATCATAAAATGATTAATAATAAAAATAATCATAAATGTAATTAATACAAATTAATCACAAAATAATAATTATCTTGTCAAGTGGAGACACAGGTAGATAAGATAGATGGTGATACAGGTAGATAAGATAGATGGTGACACA
>WNWK01005326.1:0-55000 GCA_009830355.1 Cherax destructor
AAGTAGTGAAGAAGCTTAGTGACGTAAATTACCTAGTACGCACGCCTGGGAAAAGAAAATCTAATCATGTGTACCACATTAATCAGCTCAAGACTTACTACGCTAGCCCTCTACCTACTGCTTCTATTCTTCCTAGACCACAGGAAGGAAACGTTAGTCTGCCTGACATCTCCAGAGGTATAGAGGTGCGTTTAGAAAATTCAGTGACACTTCAATCACTCGATATTTTTCTAAGTAACCTTGATGCTGATAAAGCAAGTAATGTTAAGAACATGATTTTGCAGTATCCTGAATTATTTAGTGATGTTCCTAAACGTTGTACTCTGGGCGTACATGACATTGATGTACAGGGAGCATCACCTATTAAGCAATCACCATATAGAATGAGTCCAACGAAACATAGAGCATTGAGAGAAGAAGTTGACTTTTTGTTATCTCATGGACTTATTGAACGCAGTAAAAGTCCATGGGCCTCACCGTGTATATTAGTGCCCAAGCCTGACGGTAGTTTCAGGATGTGTACTGATTACAGGAAAGTGAACTCTGTCACCTTGCCTGATGGTTATCCCTTACCTCGCATAGACGACCTGATTGATCGTGTTTCAGGAGCACAGTATGTCAGCCGTTTAGATCTCTTACGAGGATATTATCAAGTCCCGCTTACTGAACGTGCTCAAGAAATATCTGCCTTCACTGTTCAAGATGGATTGTTCAACTATCTCGTCACTCCCTTCGGCTTGTGTAATGCTGCTTCGTCATTTCAACGTATTATGAACGAGTTGACCTACGACTTAGACGGAGTAGAAGCCTATCTTGACGATTTAGTGGTGTACAGTGACGAATGGGAACAACACTTGACACGTCTCAGAGCTTTGTTTGAGAAACTGACACATTATAATTTCACTGTTAACTTGGCTAAGTGTAGTTTTGGTCAAGCCAAGATTACCTATCTAGGGTTTTGTATAGGCCAAGGTGAAGTTGCTCCTATTGATGCTAAAGTTCGTGCTATTGCAGCATTTCCAGTACCACAGGATAGGAAGGGTGTGCAAAGATTCCTGGGTATGGCAGGTTATTATCGCAGGTTCTGTCCTAACTTTGCTCAAGTTGCTGCTCCTCTCACTGAGCTCACTAGTAGCAAAGTCCAGTTCATCTGGACTCAAGATTGTTCAGACTCATTTACAAGGTTGAAGCGCTTGCTTTCCTCTGCTCCTGTTTTGCAGAGTCCTAACTTCAACCTACCCTTCTGTCTGCATATAGATGCGAGTGGTTATGCAGTGGGAGCGGTATTGATGCAAAAATCCACCTCCACTGACATATTGCATCCTATCTGCTACTATTCTTCTAAACTCAAACGACATCAGAAAAACTATGCCACTATTGAAAAAGAGGCACTAGCTCTCGTGGTGTCGTTAGAACATTTTGATGTATATTTGGGTACTTCTCCTTTTAAGATAAATGTTTTTTCTGACCACAATCCTCTCACCTATATTAACACAATGAAGAGTAAAAATGCTAGGATAATGAGGTGGGCTCTCAGAATCCAGCCGTATTCCATAAGTATTAAACATATTAGTGGTCGATGTAATGTAATTGCTGACGCTCTGTCACGTCCTTAATTATCATTACAACATTTAAATTAACGTAAAATTTTGTGCCCAATATACTATTTTGTTACTTGCTACTTTGATTAATTAAGTAAAGTAACGTAAACTCAATATTGCCCATGTAATTTTATGTATTCATGTCTAATTATAATTTCTTTCCATGTATCTACAGTAATGTGTTTTGTAAGTTGGTGTGTTGTGAAGGAGATATGGAGAGAAGCTGAGTGTGAGTGTGTTGGGTGGGCGATGTTTGTTACCGAGCAGACTGCTCCGCAGTGACCCCCCCCACTTCTCTACACACGTTATTCTCTCAAGCTTCCCCATGGAGTCCAGTCCTTGCTGCTTCACATTCCACTACCACTGTATTAGAGTGGAATGTCGTCTCCTATCGCACAAGACTGCTGTTGTGTAGTCGTCACCACTATGACCACCACTGTTCGAGCCTCAGATGTCTCTATGCTGTCACCTCTACATCAGTGTATGGACATAACCTTGATTATGCTGATATACGAAGTTGTATACTACCCTAGTACGAGGGGTATATCTTAGTGATATTGACACTGTAGAAAAGTAATTTAAGTGTTAACTTGCCGTGACACCTGAGTGACTCTGATATATTTATATATTTTTCTGTAATACATGTGTTTGAGACATGAGACATTATTACTTCTCCTAGTGCGACCGTTTGTCGTGATGGGGGGGTGTTGCGCCCCTTGAACTGGGCCTCAATGTATATAATGTATATTTCAATTTTCTATAATTTTATATTGCGAATATTCTCGATTATAGCTAAATCGTTAATATTTTGCTTTATATTATTATTAGATTATCATTAGTATTTATTTACTTTAGGTAGGATGTTATATTTTGTTGTGCTCGAGTGTGTAGTAACTGCCTTGGTGTTGGCAAACGACTGTTAGGCTGCCGGCGTCTTGTTGCGGAGGGGAGTCAGTCTCTGGACACACCTGAGCTGGGTGGTTGTTCCTCGTCCCTCTCTCTCTCTGGCCTGCTGCCCTCGTCGAGTCAACTCCTCACTCTTGTTGTTCTCGACATTAGACTCTATTGGGTAGAGTATGAATTCGTTGGTGAGGCGAATCATACTTCTCAGAACTCTGTGTAACTCTGTTCACAGAGAATAGACTAGACAGTGATTATTCGACGTTGTTCTGGGTTGTGTGTCACTTTGACACTCTTTGATAACTCAGGTCTCAAGCTCTAGCTCTGGACCTAATTCGATAAGGCATCTGTGCACTGCCACAGTTTGGGATTGTTTATGCTGAACCTAGCTTCAGTAGAAAGGGAGTTTTGGGACTGTTTTGGAGGATCTACTGATGGTCCCCAGTTAGGGTCGATTTTATATCTCCTTGTTCCTGATGCTGTGTTGCTGTTGCCTGTTATAGTGCTGTTATGCGAAGTGGTCATTTTACTGTACAATCCCGCTGTTCAGATTGTAAGTTTAGTACAGCTAGCTTATGAGAAGTTGTTCTGTCGTACACTGGTTGAGTCGAGTCATAGTTACCGGGAGCACACTCGTACACACATTCATTATTATTTGTATATAATATTGTTATTACTGACATTGTACCTGTTGGTACCTCTGAGTCATTTATATATATGTGCCCTCAGCACAGACTTATAGTATATGAGAGCAGTGTAGGAGCTACCCTCCTAATTATCCTAATTGATATCTTAATATCTTTATATTTGCTTTACTTTGCCACCCTAGATTTTCTCACTTTGTTAATAAATCTTTTAAATCATTTACTTTGGTTAGTATCCTATCAGTTGCAATCCCCTTAATCTATATAATATGTCGGATAACTGAACCAGGATACTGACTTTGTTGCAAAAGCCCAGTAACAGGCTGGATGCTAGAAGGGCTTTCCTTTCTAGTGTTCACTGGAGATATCTATTATTAATAGATATCGTGTCATTTTGTAACAGACATGTTGTTGATGTATACTCGTGCTGCATGGGCAGCTGCTTCACAGCCTTGTTGAACACCAAAACCGAGCTGAGTTGGTTTCAACATTGAGGCAGCATCTTGACTCACCCTTCGTACTGCAGCCTTGGCAACTAGGCGCCGAAGGGTGTTGCCCACTGCAATGGGCCTGATTCCTCCATCCTTTTTCCGGAGGGCACACAGTGAGGCACCAAAGAAAAGGGGTCTAATGGTCTGTGGGACACTACCAGCCAGGCACCCATTGGAAAATTTGGTGAGTTCAGACAACAATCTCTCAGAGACCTCACCAAGACCTGGATTGAGCATTTGTTTCAAGTGTTGTGGCCTTAAACCAGTGAAACCTCCTGCTGAGCCCTGTGGGAAAGACATAGCAGCTTTATACACATCGGCGTCCCGTAAGGTTAAATGTTCTTGACCTGCTGCAATGTCAAGGGGTCAATGTTGGTACTGGGAGCCCTGGGCGGATGTTTGTCCTTCAGGGCTTGTGCTGTAATGATATCCTTAGGAGCGATGGTATCCTCACTGGTTATAAGCCTCAGTGCTCCGATAGTATTACCCTCTTCTATTTTTCTGCTAATGTGGGCCCTGATTTTTGAGGCGTCTGGTGTCCTGTTGTTGACATTTGCCTGGCGGGTGTTTGACGTCCTGGAGGGATACGGACAAGGTTGTCATCTCTAGGGAATGCATTTATTGCCCTGATAACAGATGTAGCTAGTGACTTGTCCCTCCTTGGTGGGACAGCCAAACAGGCATTGCCAAAAAGCAGAAGGTTGTGCCAGGATCCATTGTTTGCAGGAGCATCGTTGACTTTCTTCAAGAGGTCAGCGAATTTGCTGGCAGCTTCATGGCGAGCTGCTTTGGGGATGTGTGTCAGCGTCCTGGTGGATGTTAATTTGATTGCAGCTTTTAGGTCCTCTGTAGAGGTGAAGTCAGGGTGGCTGTCAGCTCTGTCTGCTGGGAGGGTCTGTTGGCTGTTCCCATTTGGAGCCCTCCTGGAGCCTAGACATCCATTGTGTGCACGGATGTTGCTAGTAGTACTAGTACAGTAGTATACCTCCGAACAATGTACTCCAGACAATACTTGCTCAACTGTGATGAGTGTTGACAGTCAGGATAATGCTCAACATATATATATATATATATATATATATATATATATATATATATATATATATATATATATATATATATATATATATATATATATATATGAAGGGCTTTCGTGATTAATCACGAAAGCGCTTGGAAATTCCTCTATTTTTTCATAGTGGTTGCTTTGCATATTGTGATATCACCTGTTTACTGTGATCTTTTTGCATATATATATATATATATATATATATATATATATATATATATATATATATATATTTATATATATTATATATATATATATATTATATATATATATATATATATATATATATATATATTATAGGGGTCCACCTCTGGTACAAATTGTGGGACCCATAGCCTCGGAGAAGTGGATAAAAGGCTTCAAGGAAGAATATTTGGATTTCTTCCTGATGCCATTTGAATATTCCACTTCTCCTACCACCATCTTTTAATTTTTTTTTTACCAATAGGTATGTTTTATTACATAATATGGTACAAAAGATTTGAGAGATACATTGTTGATATAAAGATGGCATATACAGTACACGAGGTGAGAGATACATGTCTAGTACATATTGTTACATCTTTGTCACTGATTATAATGCGAAAATCTCATCCAGCTCTTCCGAGCTGGTGCGCGTGCCCAGAATACAGCATGCATTACCCTCTGAACAGCAGCGCTGAGTCGCTGGAACAGAAAACTAGCTGCCCTGGGATCCCTAGTTACCCTGTTGAGTCTTTTGCCCAGCTCCTTGAGGAACTTAGATGCACTCTTTCCCCATGAGCCAAGGGTCTCTGAGCCTATGGGAACAAACATATAATGATGGGCAAGTTCTCCATATTTTCTCGACTTCTGGGACTCCCCGAAGGTGGCAGCAGCCCCTCCTTCCTCCCTGGTGTACTGGAGATAGGTATCAGCCAAGGTAGATGCACATGTGTAGTCCCACACCACCTGCTTGCCGTCTGTCCAGGCTTGAAGGGTGATACCATCTGGACGCTTTTGGTTGCCATCAGATCTGCATAGTTGGGGTGGTTCCCTTACTGCTGGGCATCCGGCTGTTGTGAGGCTCCTCTTGATAATGTTATTAACCTCTTCATGTCTTGCAATCTTTCCTCGGATTTACGACACAAGACCATGGTACCCGAATCGGTCTGCTGCTTCACTGCCACAAATACACCTGTGTTCGGCGAGAATAGGGGCGGCAAGTCGAAGGGCAACACCAATGCGGATGGTCTGTGGGTCGAGGCGTGTGCCAAGGCTGGAGTTGGGAACAGCCAAAAGAAAGTCCCCTGCATGAGGAGCTCTCACTGCAAGTAGGCGGGCTCTATCCTTCCCAGACACACTCTGAAGCATAGCTGAGGCTATATTCTCTACTATACTATATATATATTTATATATATATATATATATATATATATATATATAAATATATATATATATATATATATATATATATATATATATATATATATATATATATATATATATATATATATATATATATATATATTTCTCTCTCTCCTACATCCCTTCATCTCCAGCTAGTAGTACTAGTACAGTAGTATACCTCCGAACAATGTACTCCAGACAATACTTGCTCAACTGTGATGAGTGTTGACAGTCAGGATAATGCTCAACATACCGCTACCTCGATAACCTCTAAAGATTATAAACACACTTTAATACCACAGACACTGTCGTGGGGTTAGTGTACTTACCGCGCTGTACTCGCCTATTTTTGGTTGCTTGAGTCGATTCATGGCTCCTGGCCCAGCCACTTAACTTCATACGAATGGGTGAATAAGACATGTGTACAACATCTGGTTAACTTTATTGCAGAGATGTTTCGCCAACCATTGGTTTTTCTCAGCCCAGTAGTAGATTCTTGGACTGTGGGACATGTCGTAACTGTTCCTAATGCTGTGTACGGCATTTTGTTTCACCACCTCGTGAAAGTTCTTCCACCTACTGACTGTCCTTAAGCTTAGGATGTACTTTCTGAAAGTTCTGAGATCAATTCGAGTCCTTAAATTACACACACACACACACACACACACACACACACACACACACACACACACACACACGCACCCAGATGAGAAAGACTCAAGATGAATGCAGTATTATTACCCAGGAAACAAGATGGCCGGCCTTGTAGCATACGACGGAATGAGCAGAGGAGTAACCAGCAATGGTATACCTCCTCAGCACGCCATGCACACATTACTCCTCATGTGACGTCGTAATGTGTGATTGTAGCTAGGGTGGGAGGGAGGAAGGGAGAGCGGTAGCCAGCAGGAAGGGAGGGAGGGAAGGCTGGCTGGAAGAAGAATGGAAGGAGAGAGGATTATGGGTGGATCCTTTTATTTTGTAAAATTGGATACACCAGCAGTGCTCTGTTATCCCCCCTCTATATGATAATTACATAGTGACATATTCCATCATGCAGGCTGGAATGGCAACGAGAGGAAGAGAGAGGGGGCAGGAGAGAACTTTGTGGGAGGGACCACTGTGGAAGGGTGGTAAGGCGGACATTGAGAGGTGGAAGGGTGTGAGAGGGAATAGGGATAGAGAGAAGGGGAGAGTAGAGGTAGAGTTGAAAGTAGGGAGGCAAAGAGAGGAAATGAAAGAAGGAGGCTGGGAGAGAAATACGTTACGAAGGGAAATGAGGATACAGACGATAGGACGGAACAGGGAAAGATGGGATGAAAAGTCTGAGACGGACTAATAGCGAACTGAAGAAAAATCAGAAGATAGGTAGGGAATAAAGGACATACAGACGAGTAAGTGGGTGACATCACCTGACCACCACTGTGACTGCAACTAGTGTAACCAAGGCAGTGTAACAACATACATCACCTGCAGTGATAAGAGGGACCTAAGGTTGAGGATACACTCACGTCTCGTTCCCGTAAATCATAGCCACTAGTGGTGAGTGACACAAGTCGCACAGTGCCCTCTGGAATTGAAGTTACTTTTATAAAACCTCACTTTCATATATTCTTCTAACCTCGCTATTTCCTCTAAATATTGATTTTCGTATATCAATGGCATTATTGATAGTATCTGATGGACGAAACGTTGTCTCAAGAAAATCCCATGAAATACATTCTGATTAACATGCTTAATTTCCTATTATTTATAAATTAAAAAGTTCTTTTTTTTTCAACGTCATTTTCTTATCCCTACTTGATACGTTTTATGGAGAGGTTGAAAAAAAGGAGTTGGTGAGACTGACTACCGGAATTGTTGGTGAGACTGACTATCGGAATTGTTGGTGAGACTGACTACCGGAATTGTTGGTGAGACTGACTATCGGAATTGTTGGTGAGACTGACTATCGGAATTGTTGGTGAGACTGACTATCGGAATTGTTGGTGAGACTGACTATCGGAATTGTTGGTGAGACTGACTACCGGAATTGTTGGTGAGACTGACTACCGGAATTGTTGGTGAGACTGACTACCGGAATAGTTGGTGTAGTCGACAGGATTCTGAAAAGTCTTGGAGATTTTTCGTTGCCTTTTGTGAGTTGTTGTGGTTGACGGTGTCCTGGAAGGGGACTAGTGAGAGTGGAAGATCTGAAAGACTTAATGCGAGTGCCCTGTCTCCTGAAGGAGATTATGCAGTTCGCACACTCAGACACACGCATACCCACATGCACGAACATCCACTAACTCATGTACGTGTCCTTAAACCTGCTACTCCTATTCACTCTGAAATAAAGATTTACCAGGGAGTTAGTTGACTGTTACTGGTGGCATCATGGGAAAAACATCAACAATGCAATAGTAGTAATAATAACAATAAGTTCAGATCATATTCATATATAATAAATCGGGAAGGCACTGAGATAACACAAATTAAGGAAGATCCATTACAGAGGAAGACAGTGAAAAGCAGAAGTTAAAGATTGAACTCTTTAACTTTAGTATTTCAAAATTACATTTCCAACAGGATGTAATTACCAACTTCACAATGAAGAAGTACATACCAGCTATTAATTTAATACGAAACGCACCAACTACATGACACGTCTCTCAGCTTTTCAACGAAATGCAATATATTCAAGCCCGCCCTCTTATCCACAGCTAAGTTTGACTTACACCGGCACCTTTATCCAACCACTATATATATACTATATACTATATATAAATAAATATATATATATATATATATATATATATATATATATATATATATATATATATATATATATATATATATATATATATATATATATAATATGCAAAAAGATCACAGTAATCAGGTGATATCAAAATATGCAAGACAACCACTATGAAGAAATAGAGAATTCAGCGTTGTGACTATCACATTATCAAGGAACTATATTAATATAGTTCCTTGATAATGTGAGTAGTCACGAAAGCGCTTGGAATTACTCTATCTAGTGGTTGTCTTCATATATATATTTATATATATATATATATATATATATATATATATATATATATATATATATATATATATATATATATATATATTTGTGTGTGTGTGTGTGTGTGTGTGTGTGTGTGTGTGTGTGTGTGTGTGTGTGTGTCGTGCCGAATAGGTAAAATTGATCAATTAGCAAGAACTCATTTAAGTCCTTTCTAAAATTTTCTATTAATAATTTTGTACCGAAACAGCAATAGAAAACTTAAATAACCTTATTATAACAAGCATAATTTAATTTAGCCTAATCCAACTAAATACATTTTAGATAAGTTTTCAATAATTTAATAATAAACAAACACAATTAAATATATTTTTTTCGTTAGGTTCAGAATGATTTTTGCGAAATTATTGCATACACAAATTTTCGCTTGTCTTATTCGACAAGAAGAGCGCTGCTATTTAAGCCAAAAATTTTACCTATTCGGCACTACATTTATATATATATATATATATATATATATATATATATATATATATATATAATTTTTTAAATTTCTATACTGATTGCTGATGACAATCACAGAACGAGATCGAAATATACAAATCAACACTTCTCCTTTTTTTGCTTAAACGTGGTTTTACTGTTCCCATATACAGTATATTAAATTATTTGTATACTGTATATACAGTCCATGCATACATACATACATATAAAATCATTCTAGGCTTGTTATTTTCCATGGGTTGTACTAACAAAAGCAACTGATGTGACTGGGTTATCTTGTCATCTTAAAAAAGCTGCCATTAAGAAGTAACCCTTCACCCCCTTAACGTTCTTAATAGCCCCTAAGGATAAGTGTGAGTGTAATTAATTGCAGCGTTAACGACCTAAATATGGTAATTTTCGTCGCAAGAAAGTGCCATGGTGAAGTGTCAGTTAAAGTGCGGGGGAAGAGACACTTTAAAGGACCGTAAAGTTACATGAATGAGACGAGAAAATTCTCACCAAAGTGTTGTTTATGGGACTTTTAAGTGAGACAAAGACTTGTTCACATCCCTTTGTTTCTCACTCAATTTTCACATTTTTTTGAAAATAAAATATTCCGTAAGATGAAAAATGAATGTTTAAATATATATGCAAAACAAGCCGCGGGGGGTGGAACTCTTTAGCTCAAGTACTTTCACACTTCTCAGTGCGTCATCAGGAGCTGTGCAATGTTACAAGGGCAGCAACAGGAGAATTAGAGTAAGTTTTTTCAGAGTTTCGTAGGCGGTGGCACCAGCCTCTGACTGAGGCTGAGTGCCACAGCGCTACCATATATGCATATAATATACATATATATATATATATATATATATATATATATATATATATATATATATATATATATATATATATATATATATATATATATATATATATATATATAGATATATATATATATAATACTCATCTCATCTCTCTCTCTCTCTCTCTCTCTCTCTCTCTCTCTCTCTCTCCCTCTCTCTACTACCACCATTTCCCTCACTACCTGTCGCGTATCTCTTGAGAATTCACGATTTTTTCTCCTCCTCGCTCTTCCTTGTCTTACCTACTGTAATTTGCCTTTCATTGAATATTTATTACACTTTTTTTTTTATCCACGTTACAGGCTTTCTTCTCAGTCCTTTTTCTCTTCCTTCTTCGCCTCACACACTTGGTTTTTTCTTCATTGGACGACTTGTATTTTTCTTGTCTGGTCACGTCGTTGCCTTTTCGTCAGCGGAATAATTAGAAAAATAGGCGGATTTTTTTTTTTAATTTTGGTAAAAAAAATATATCAATTAAATTATAATGGAAATTTTTTTCAGAAAAAGCTTTTGTAAGAACAACGTTTTGCTCTGTTAAGAGCTTTATCAAGCCTTTGTAAAGCTTTTTCCATAGTGAAACGTTGCCCCAATAAGCTTGTCCTGGCAACGTGTTTCTTTTCTAAGCTGTTGTCGGAAATATTCTTGTGGATCCAGTCGATAGCTGATTTTTTTAGATAACATACTTAAAAACTATATGAATAATAATAATAATAATAATAATAATAATAATAATAATAATAATAATAATAATAATAATAATAAAAAAAATAATAATATAGAAGAAAGAGAAAAGGTAGAAAAGAGGTAGAAGAAAAGGAGAAGAAGAAGAAGAAAGAAAATTTTGAATACGGTAAAGAGACATAAATATAAAGGCAACACTCAACATCTATTGAAAAACTAAAAAAAAAAAAAAAGAATTCATAAATATTTTTATTTAATGTACACAGCCCTGCACTTGTCCATGGGTAGGATAATGGCGAAATAATATAAAACGAATCTCCATTACAGAAGGAAGAAGAGGGAGGGGAATAACAGGTAAACATGATAATTACATATAATTAATCGACATCAGAGACCAGCGAGAGAATTGAAGGCAAGCTGATCATATGTTGCTTCAGTGACTGATGTATCTACCGTAGGTGGTACCAGGAGTGTTGCTGCTGCCTCTACTGTTTCTTGTGCCTCTTCTGAGGTGGTACCAGGAGTGTTGCTGCTGCCTCTACTGTTTCTTGTGCCTCTTCTGAGGTGGTACCAGGAGTGTTGCTGCTGCCTCTACTGTTTCTTGTGCCTCTTCTGAGGTGGTACCAGGAGTGTTCCTGCTGCTGCCTCTACTATTTCTTGTGCCTCTTCTGAGGTGGTACCAGGAGTGTTGCTGCTACTGCCTCTACTATTTCTTGTGCCTCTTCTGAGGTGGTACGAGGAGTGTTGCTGCTGCCTCTACTGTTTCTTGTGCCTCTTCGGAGGTGGTACCAGGAGTGTTGCTGCTGCTGCCTCTACTATTTCTTGTGCCTCTTCGGAGGTGGTACCAGGATTGTTGCTGCTGCTGCCTCTACTATTTCTTGTGCCTCTTCTGAGGTGGTACCAGGAGTGTTCCTGCTGCTGCCTCTACTATTTCTTGTGCCTCTTCTGAGGTAGTACCAGGAGTGTTGCTGCTGCCTCTACTGTTTCTTGTGCCTCTTCGGAGGTGGTACCAGGAGTGTTGCTGCTGCCTTTACTGTTTCTTGTGCCTCTTCTGAGGTGGTACCAGGAGTGTTGCTGCTACTGCCTCTACTATTTCTTGTGCCTCTTCTGAGGTGGTACGAGGAGTGTTGCTGCTGCCTCTACTGTTTCTTGTGCCTCTTCTGAGGTGGTACGAGGAGTGTTGCTGCTGCCTCTACTGTTTCTTGTGCCTCTTCTGAGGTGGTACCAGGAGTGTTGCTGCTGCCTCTACAGTTTCTTGTGCCTCTTCTGAGGTGGTACGAGGAGTGTTGCTGCTGCCTCTACTGTTTCTTGTGCCTCTTCTGAGGTAGTACCAGAAGTGTTGCTGCTACTGCCTCTACTATTTCTTGTGCCTCTTCTGAGGTGGTACCAGGAGTGTTCCTGCTGCTGCCTCTACTATTTCTTGTGCCTCTTCTGAGGTAGTACCAGGAGTGTTGCTGCTGCCTCTACTGTTTCTTGTGCCTCTTCGGAGGTAGTACCAGGAGTGTTGCTGCTGCCTCTACTGTTTCTTGTGCCTCTTCTGAGGTGGTACCAGGAGTGTTGCTGCTACTGCCTCTACTATTTCTTGTGCCTCTTCTGAGGTGGTACCAGGAGTGTTCCTGCTGCTGCCTCTACTATTTCTTGTGCCTCTTCTGAGGTAGTACCAGGAGTGTTGCTGCTGCCTCTACTGTTTCTTGTGCCTCTTCGGAGGTGGTACCAGGAGTGTTGCTGCTGCCTTTACTGTTTCTTGTGCCTCTTCTGAGGTGGTACCAGGAGTGTTGCTGCTACTGCCTCTACTATTTCTTGTGCCTCTTCTGAGGTGGTACGAGGAGTGTTGCTGCTGCCTCTACTGTTTCTTGTGCCTCTTCTGAGGTGGTACGAGGAGTGTTGCTGCTGCCTCTACTGTTTCTTGTGCCTCTTCTGAGGTGGTACCAGGAGTGTTGCTGCTGCCTCTACAGTTTCTTGTGCCTCTTCTGAGGTGGTACGAGGAGTGTTGCTGCTGCCTCTACTGTTTCTTGTGCCTCTTCTGAGGTGGTACCAGGAGTGTTGCTGCTGCCTCTACAGTTTCTTGTGCCTCTTCTGAGGTGGTACGAGGAGTGTTGCTGCTGCCTCTACTGTTTCTTGTGCCTCTTCTGAGGTAGTACCAGAAGTGTTGCTGCTACTGCTGCCTCTACTATTTCTTGTGCCTCTTCTGAGGTGGTACCAGGAGTGTTCCTGCTGCTGCCTCTACTATTTCTTGTGCCTCTTCTGAGGTAGTACCAGGAGTGTTGCTGCTGCCTCTACTGTTTCTTGTGCCTCTTCGGAGGTAGTACCAGGAGTGTTGCTGCTGCCTCTACTGTTTCTTGTGCCTCTTCTGAGGTGGTACCAGGAGTGTTGCTGCTACTGCCTCTACTATTTCTTGTGCCTCTTCTGAGGTGGTACGAGGAGTGTTGCTGCTGCCTCTACTGTTTCTTGTGCCTCTTCTGAGGTGGTACGAGGAGTGTTGCTGCTGCCTCTACTGTTTCTTGTGCCTCTTCTGAGGTGGTACCAGGAGTGTTGCTGCTGCCTCTACAGTTTCTTGTGCCTCTTCTGAGGTGGTACGAGGAGTGTTGCTGTTGCCTCTACTGTTTCTTGTGCCTCTTCTGAGGTGGTACCAGGAGTGTTGCTGCTGCCTCTACAGTTTCTTGTGCCTCTTCTGAGGTGGTACGAGGAGTGTTGCTGCTGCCTCTACTGTTTCTTGTGCCTCTTCTGAGGTGGTACCAGGAGTGTTGCTTGCGCCTCTACTGTTTCTTGTGCCTCTTCTGAGGTGGTACGAGGAGTGTTGCTGCTGCCTCTACTGTTTCTTGTGCCTCTTCTGAGGTGGTACCAGGAGTGTTTCTGCTGCCTCTAAAGTTTCTTGTGCCTCTTCTGAGGTGGTACGAGGAGTGTTTCTGCTGCCTCTACTGTTTCTTGTGCGTCTTCTGAGGTGATATAGGAGATTGTTGCTGCTGCCTCTACTGTTTCTTGTGCCTCTTCTGAGGTGATACAGGAGAGTGTTGCTGCTGCCTCTACTGTTTCTTGTGCCTCTTCTGAGGTGATACAGGAGAGTGTAGCTGCTGCCTCTACTGTTTCTTGTGCCTCTTCTGAGGTGGTACTAGGAGTGTTGTTGCTGCCTCTACAGTTTCTTGTGCCTCTTCTGAGCTGGTACCGGAGAGTGCTGCTGCTGCCTCTACTGTTTATTATTCCTTTTATGAGAAGGTTCCAGGAGAGTGCATCTGTTTATTGTTTTCTATCGTATGAGTGGTGTAACTGTCATCATCTCTTTCCCTGCTCTTCCTTTTGTCCTTTCCTTCACCCATCGGTTTCATTTTCGTATTCTATCACTCACACTCTTCTAACTCTTCCAACACTAGAACGTTGCCAATCCATTTCTCTTCAATTATTCTCATTTCCGTCGACCCTCTCTTCTTGCTATTATTTATTTTCTCTTTTCACTCATAATTCTTCTTCTCTTCCTCCGCTTTCCTCTTTCCCGTTTTCGATCACACATTTTCAAAGTAACAGTAACTCCAACATTGTTGCAGGAACTCAATAAGATGACCAATGCTACTGAACCCAGAGTGAAATACTCGACTATATTCTCCTCTCCCTACTGAAGGCTTCAGCTCGGGCTGACAAGTTTCGTTACCTGAAGTACGAAACCCATCTTCTATATTGGAATATGACGAGAACGTGGAAATACTGCTTTTGTAGTTGTCGTATAGAATACAGTAATCACACAATGTTAATGTTCCACAAAGTAACTATAAAAGGTGTAGGGTAGCAGCACACTTCAGGTGTCCCCACAATTTAACTATCAACAGCAGCACATTACAGGAGTTCCCATAATGTAATAGCTATCAATAGCACAGGGTAGCAGCACACTGCAGTTATTCCCAAAATGTAACTATCAATAGCACAGGGTAGTAGCAAACTGAGGGTGTCCCCACAATGTAACTATCAACAGCATAGGGTAGCAGTACACTACAGGTGAATCCAGTATAGCTTAACAAATAATAGTTTGCAGTATATGTCAGCTGCTGTGATCCCACCGACTATACACGAGGCAAAAAAACATAGACAGGAAACAGCAGAAGAGAAACGGGAAAAAATTGACCACCAGGAGTCGTTTGGAAACTCGTGGACCAGAGATGAAAGCTCGTGGATACAGTTCTTGCAGTAATTTAATTTAAGGGTAAAAACGGTAAAATCTTAAGATTCAAATACTGAATGGGGAATAGGAAGCATTCACGTTCGATCCAAGAAAGAGGAAGATAAACCCTGTTCTTTAGATCAAGAGCTCTATAACGACATAAACGTTCCTCACTTAAGTTTGTTTTGCAAAAAGAACCTAGTCCTGATTCAGTGGTATATATATATAAATATATATATATATATATATATATATATATATATATATATATATATATATATAATATATATATATAAACCTGATCTTGGCCGACGGAGACTCGAACCTACGACCTCATGACAAGGTACGCAGTGCTTGCCGACCGTACCACACTGGTCCAATACCTTGGCATCCAGCTTTGCTAGACGTTATTCCAAGGCAGCCAGCTTTCAGGCCTGAAAGCTGGCTGCCTGGAATAACGTCTAGCGAAAGCTGGATGCCAAGGTATTGACCAGTGTGGTACGGTCGGCAAGCACTGCGTACCTGTCATGAGGTTCGTAGGTTCGAGTCTCCGTCGGCCAGAGATCAGTGTTTGTGAATATTTCGCCTGCTCTTGCGAATTCCTAGCATATTATATATATATATATATATATATATATATATATATAACTCAGAATATGCATAAAATGTCTCCTCACCGTTTCATACATATTTTTCGACCTGGCAGAAGAAAATAATTTTTTCCACGTATTTTTGGAGTTAAAACCCACATCGCTCTCCATGGACCAGTTTTCAAGGTCAATTAATCATTTATTTTCCGAGCAATAATCATGACTGACAGGCTATCATGTGCATGACAATATTCCTCCCACCAAAATGTGAACAAAAATAACAAGGAAAAATTATTTTCACTCAAATTAAAAAAAAACATATTCCTTCATTTTAGAACTTGTTCATCGTTCTTGAGGTTTTAGCGCTTCTCCGCCAACCTATTAATAATTTAACAGATTACGTTCTAGAATTTCAATTGTATTATTTTTTCGTTCATGTTTTTTATCATCGTTACTGAGCATATTCACCGATATGTGCATATATATCTGTGTATATACACCGAGATGTGTATATCTCAGTATATATATATATTTATGATGCTTATCTGCCACAAGAGCACCATGGAATCTTGGTACAGAGTATATGTCCCAGAAGAGGACTCAGACTACCTCTTGGAAGTCGGAGGATTATATTCCCAAAAGAGGATTAAGTCTGTCTCTTGGAAATTGTTGGATTATATTAGCACTAGAAATAAGAACTGCACCTCAGGAGTCAAAGAACATTAAATTTCCACCTAAGAAAACAGGGGGTTACAAGTGATATTTGACGTCAAGATTGCAGGTGGCGACATTTTGGGCTGTAGAGTGCCGTTGAGGCGCTCTAAATCTGTCTCCGGTGGGAGTTGCTATCACCAGGGGTCACTCATTTTATCATGGGGTAATAAATAATCTTAATGTCTTGGCGATAGCGTGTAACGAATGCAGGCAGAGAAAGTCGCCCACTGCACCCTGACTCTCATTAATGCTGCGTATGTAACCACTTGGAGACAGGCTGGGAGCGCCTGATGGAAGACTATCTGATAGAACGTTGAAGAGATAACGACGCAACAGGTATATGGAGCCATCTTCCTATCGTTCACAAGAGGGACACTCTGAGGTCACGCAGGATTCACTCTCTTGATTTATTTCGAGTTTCTTTTATTTGTGTGCGTGTTATATCTCCCTCTGTGTTGCCTCTGCCTCATATCTCTTAATATTTTTTGTCCGCTAATTATCATTATTACCCAGCTCACGGAGTGTTTAAGAGATGGGTGGAGTTCTCTGTGTGTGGGTGTGTAGTTACGGAGGTGTACCTGCGGTAGGATAATGCACAAACATAAGCATTTATTAGACAACATTTTACCACATGTGAGGCTTCCCGAATGGTGCAGAGGGACTTACCATCCACCAAAATATACTATACGGCTTTAGAAAGATCGCTTTGGGGCGAAAAGTTGTCTAAGAAAGTTTCATTCTGCTATAAGAGTCTTTGTGTTACCCTTATCGGCATTTTGCCTTCCACTCATTCAGTACTCGTAGAAAGGCACAATATACAGAAGCTTTTATTGGGAGTTTGCTTCCTCAGGATTATGTTTTATCAAGTCATAATAAAGCTCAGTCCTGGCAGACACGAATTTCCAATAAAAGATTGGTCTGTCTTTTGTTTCTTTATACTTATATCTGTAATCAAAGAAATAGTGTATTTCGAGGGCAAAGAAAGGATTTAGCAACATGTAAATAAATACTGGTACATAACAATGTATAAGTTCTGGACACGAATTTAGTACATTATTCTCCAATTATTGTAAAATAATAATAATAATAATAATAATAATAATAATAATAATAATAATAATAATAATAATAATAATAATAATGAAAATAATAATTTTAGTAATAGTATTTTTATTATTACTATAACTTGCTACAGAATATTTTCGGATGTGTATGGGAAAACATTTTTTTTATGTCTATTATTATTTCTGTGATTGTTTTGCATAATTCTAGTCACCCGTTTTGATACGATTCATTTTCATATAATCAATAATTATCACATTCAAAAATGTCTTTTACGATACTACAGTTATTATTATAATTATTAATATAATTATGGAGGTTTGATCTCAGAAAGGAAAAACATGCTCCGTTTCTTAAGATCACGAGTCGTTTTAAGGCATCATGGAAGATCCTCTGAGATTCCAAACTCTCAACTCAAACATGAAGTGAAATTGGTTTGCCTATGGATAGCAAAAAAAAAAAATCGACTTTTGACCAACTTTGAAATTACTTTTTGGTTTCACCATCGCTGGTGCTGGTGGAGAGGCCACCAGACTGGAGCACCTCTCCGGCTGATTGGAGCCCCACTGGTGTGGATAAGAATGGTAAGCAATTAGAAGACACTGATGTTGGCTAAATAAATCAAATTTGAGCACCATTGGGCTGATTGAGGCACCACTAGTAAGCCATAAGGGGAATTGCCAATAGACCCCCTGGTTGTCTTCAACCAGCAGTAAGAGCAGCCAGCAGTAACAGCCTCGTTGATCAGGCCCTGATCCACCAGGAGGCCTGGTCATGGACCTGGTCGAGGGGGCGTTGACCCCCGGAATGCCTTCCAGGTAGACAGGTAGGCTACGCTGCATGTATCTAATTTACTCTCCTACTGCATTTCGTGGCATCATAAAATTAGCATATATCCTGAAGGATATCACCATTGACTGATCTTGAAATATGGAAAGTTACTAAATATGCTTAAAAATCCGACAGGTCACATCATCTCTCCACATAAAAAAATCAATTGCAAAATGAAAATTAATGATTTACAGTGTAAGTAGAATGGGAACATTCAGCACCTTTTTGAAGTGTAACATTCTCTGGTCATTGACTGAAACCCTCACGCTGAGGAGAAAAGAAAATTCAGTAAGAGCAATTATGATAGACGAGCTGTACGGAATCTTTATTAACAGATGAAGTTTTGCTTCGACAGCAAGATTTAATACATCATATATTTTAGCTGCTGAAGAGGGCCTCAGTGGTACGCTGAAATACATATATAGTTAGGCTTTTTGTACATACATATGGGGTGCACAGTAAACTAGCCATTTAAGAGGCCTGGAGTTTTAGGACTCATTTGCCATGGATTCAAACCCCACTCGTTCCGTGGTTTATCTCTAAGTCTATGGATCAAAAGTCCGTCAGTAGCTCAAGTAGGATCACATACATTGGGTGATTTCCGCCCATCACCTTACCGTCTGGGGTCGGAGATGATTGTCGGAAGGTGCGATTGTTGCGGTCGTGAGGAGGGTTCAGGCAGGTAGCTGTGAACATCGTGCCGGATATCAAAGAGTTTTCATTACAGCTGTAGTTGGTGTAATAATGGCAGAGGTGGTTAGGCTGTAAGGGGCAGCAGTGGTTGTTGGGATGGCATAAACGCTTATTGGAAAGTTCAGTTCCGTCATTATCGCCGGTGTTATGATGATAAGGATAAAGGTGATTCTGCTTTTAGTAGCATTTCTCGCTATCACAGCGGTAGTAACTATGATACTCGTAAAGGTGGTTAGGTTCAACCGTTTTTTGGGGGGAGAATTCAGGATGGTTTTACCATTATAACCCATCTGTTGTAGTTAACTTGACAAGGGTAATGGTGATTAGGTAGTTAGAAGCAGATGTGATTAGTGGGTCTGGAGAAAAGCATATTAAGTAAAAAGAGAACTACGACGCAGAGACAAAATTTTAATGTTAACATTGCTTGGCTCTACCTGGAGGGTATTCCTGGGGTCAACGCCCCCGCGACCCGGTCCACGACCAGGCTCTAATGACCTTTATAAAGTCTTCTAAAGGAAACATTTTTGTTTATTCTTAACTCAAGGGGGAAAAAAATACTTGTCACGGGTTTTCACCATAAGATGACTCGCTCAGCTGAAATATGACTGTGAATCAACAACTGGTGTTTAACTTGTATGGAAATGGAGACTTTTTTATTATTTTGACTTCACCTACAAAAGGCTCTCTCAAGTTTTATTAAGCCATCTGAAGATAAAACGTAGTAATAATACAAAGACTCCTTCCGCAGTAAGTTTTTTTTTTCTAAAACCTGTTCAGTGGTGCCAGCAGTATAGTTAAGGAGCAGCAAAACACATGTGAAGATTGGGGAGGATGGGTAAGGTAGCCGATGGTTCTATGTTGGACCACCGTTGCTTGATTCACTGTTCTTGATGTGTTTGTGATGTTTTTTTATGTATATATATTATCAAAGGGCTGGAGGAGGAACGGTGTGAGATGTTTTCAAGACGGCAAGAAAGGTGCGTTCTGGATACAACGTCAAGATGATCGTCTTTACACAGTAATATCTGCAGATGATCAAAAGCTCTCCAGGGTGGGTCAGCTGACACTTGTTCTTTTTCCTGACAAACCTTACCTAACCTAATCTTAACTAACCTAACCTAACTTAACCTCCCAAGAGGTTAAACTACGTTAAAGGTTCCTCGGTACCTCTATACAGTTCCAAAACTTTAATATTGATTAACATCTGCTTTACGGCCATATCATCTGAATGAGTCTTTCTCTTTGACCATTCCAAACTATGTTACTGTATGTACACGATGCATATCTAGTCCCGAATTCTTGGGTTAATTTAACCAGTGATATTTTTCCCAAACATAGTTTAAGAGAAAATTCCTACGAAAGAACTGAAGAAACGACAAAAGCAAAACAAGTATAACGCTCTATAATAACTGAAAATAGAAAATAGTGGTGGTGGTGGTGTTGGTGGTGAGGGACAGAGAAATAGAAAGGGAAAGACAGATAAAAATAGAGTGAGGAGAGAAAGAACTGAAGAACACAGACTTAAAAAACAGAAGGATTTTTAGAGGATAAACTCGGATGCAACAACAGTAGAGAGAGAGAGAGAGAGAGTAAAGGTAGGAAGCAGAATGACAAACGAAACGAATTAGGGAAGGAAAAGGACGAGAGAAGAGAGAGAGTATGACGAAGGATGTGAGGGAGGCAGGGAGAGAGGAAGAACACCTTGTCAAGGAGTCTTAAATTACTGGTTAGAGTCTAGGTGGGTGTCAGGTTGATAGTTGGTGGTGGGGAGGGGGTGGTAGGTGGGATGGTTGTTGTGGGTGGTGGTAGGTGGGATGGTTGTTGCGGGTGGTGTTAGGTGGGATGGTTGTTGTGGTGGTGGTAGGTGCGATGGTTGTTATGGGTAGTAGTGAGGTTGGAGGGAGTAGTACAAAGACTGTGTGGAGGTAGTCGTTGCTATTAATGCTATAACTTCTATTACTATTGCTACTACAAAGATTGCTATGTTTACTATTGCTACGACTATTACTAACATTTTAACTATCACTGAACTACGTACTACATCACCTATTATCACATTACCTGTACTATCAGTATAAGGTTTTCGTTTTAAAATAAGTAAATATATAAATTAAAAATAATAATAATTAATAATAATAATAATAATAATAATAATAATAATCACACCTGGACGTCCTCCAAAGATTATTCTAATATGCAAATTAATCTAACTATTTATATATTCATTGTATTTAAATTAATACTGATCATTAGACAATTATATCGATGAATTAAAAATAAAAAAAAATAATAAATTATATATATTTTAAGTATCTCGTTATTAATATACTGATATCTTCCTAAAATAAGCTAGGAATTTATAGATATAACATGTATCTTTTCTTTCAGTTATTATTTTTGCCTCTAGTCTCCAGACTCACTTTATTTGTGACATAAATCTCAAAAAAAAAAAAAGGTTAGAATTCGACTCACAAAATGTTCAAAACACTAGCGAAACGCAACGAACGGAGGATTCGAACCTATGGCAAGCCAGTGCAAAACGTCAGAGGTGTAGCACTAATCTCTTCAAATCCAAAACATTCGGAGCTGGATACGCAAAAAAATATTTTTCACCTATATAGATCAAAACTTAATCTGAAAACTTTCCAGGAAACAGTGAGTTCTTTTAAGGGTCCAAACGTTTGGAGTTTGATACGAGAAAACGTTTTTCAGATATCCAGATCGCCACAAAATTTGATGGAGATTGATGGTGTGGTTTCACACTCGCTTAGTCATCGTGGGACTCGAAGAGGATAGATGGTATGGTACATACAGATGCTGGAAGATTTCATTTTAGTCTTGCACATGTGTCTTAATCTTCAACATGTCGTATTTTATACCATTTTCAATAACATGAGTTACGTAGTGTTGAAATGTGTTAACCTGAGCTGGGAGACTTCATTAGGGCAATGATGATATCATCAAGTTTTCCATTAAGGGTTCGTTAGCCACGGGAGCTTCAAAGATTTCCTTCCAGTATACCCGGGGTTTCAATTACTTGAGAACTACCATCTCTCAGGATAGCATATCCCATACACTGGAGCAATGGATTTCATATGAGGATTTCTTCATAACTATAGTGCGGGGTCACTAAGAATTATGTAATAGAGAGAGAGAGTGTGTGTGTGAGTGTGAGTGTGAGCATGTGTGTGTGTGTGTGGAGGGAAATGGATTGGAATTTGGACAACATAATATCTTCAAATACTCACACACATATATATAACATATAGCATTACAGATTTATTATATGCCTAAGAATACATTCTTGCACCAGGCAAGAGTGGCAGGAAGACTGAATACAGAAAAAGAGAGGGAGATATGAAGACGTTAAGAGGATATGAGGGGTACAATAGCAATGTGTTGCTACCCTGCCGGTGCGTTACAGACAAAAATACAGTATTTAACGAGTACAAGACAAACTCGATATAATAAGCCGAGCAGAAATTCAGTGTGATCTCATATTCAAGGATCACAGTAGTGTTGTTATGGCGTCCGTAAGGAAAATAATAGGCTGGATAACTACTGTATAACATTCTAAACAAGAGATGCTCAGCCAATTATAATTCTTTTCACCTCACTGTTCTCTCTAGATTTGAATACTGCAATATACTAACGACCTCCTTTCAAGGCAGAGATGGAAAACGGGGTGCGGTGCTACACAAAGAGAAAACTCAATAAGTGTAATGGGCCAAAGACTCTTCAAAACACTCTGTGTATAAAGGGAATTACCAACAACCCTATATCTGATAAGTTTCTCAAATCAGGTCCTGAACAGCCGGTCCGTGGTGCGTACGATGGGTTGGTTGACCAGGCTAATTGGTAGACCTGGTCTAGGACCGGGGTACGGGGGCTGTGACCCCCGAAAGATATTACAGGTAACCTACAAGTACACTTGGCCGCTCACCCTGATGCAGGTGGGCGGGGTGTGGAAGTGGGTGGGAGTATTAAATAGTGGGAGAAATTGGTGTGCAAAAAAATAGGTGAGGGGGAAATGGGGTGGAGTGGTGGAATACGGGTTGGAGTGGGGGAACACGAGGTGGAGTGGGGGAACAGGGGGGAGTGGTGGAACACTGGGTGGAGTGGGGGAACAGAGGGTGGAGTGAGGGAACAGGGGGGAGTGTGGGAACACAGGGTGGAGTGGGGAAACACGGGGTGGAGTGGAGGAACACAGGGAGGAGTGAGGGGAACATAGGGTGAAGTAGGAGGTTGAGGAAAAAACTAGGGTGTAGGTAGGGTGTCAAATATTAGCGAAGTTATTTATTTCCATCACGACACTTACCTCTCCACGTCTCTCTGTCTCTCTGTCTGTCTCTGTCTCTGTCTCTCTTTCTCTCTCTCTACATACACACACACTCTGAACACCCAAGTCTCTCCCAGCTGACCTGAGGAAGCAACAAACCCTCACAGGTTTTTCCAAACTTCTCACAACGTTCACATCACAAACGTTGTGACTCTTATGGTCACTGACGTATTCAGATCTTCGTGGGCCACTTGACACACTTGTCTTTGTGGATGCAAGGTCACACATAACACATGACTGGACACGTTTGGGTCCTGGGACCGAAACGTGTCCTTTCATTCATATTATGGGTATCAATATACTTTGTACCTTCACACTTGCCTTTGTAGGCCTTCCCCACTTCTTACAGAAATAACTAATTTATTACAATACTAATAAATGTACACCCTATATATAAATTATATTATTATTATTTTTTATTATATTGTTTTTAAAAATTTTTATTACTATTATTATTATTATTATTATTATTATTATTATTATTTTTAATATTATTAATATTATTATTATTATTATTATTATTATTATTATTATTATTATTATTATTATTAAAATTGAACCCTGCATTTAATGCATTTCCTTTTGCTAGTACTGTAACCATAAATCTTGTTATGGAATTAAATTTACAATGGATATATGAAATACTGTAATTAATAATAATTTCTACGTTCGACAAAATACTTTTATAAGAATTGATAAAGTATATATATATATATATATATATATATATATATATATATATATATATATATATATATATATATATATATATATATATATATATATATATATATATATATATATATATATATATATATGTGTATATATATATTCATGAATACGTATGAATCTATACACGGATAAATACAAAACAATTTTCGTATGTGCATTCGTATAATCACATAAACATTCATACACATGCAAACTTGTTATTGTACGCAGCTGAAAAAGTACATATGCACACATACATGTAAGTGTGTACAATTTGATGAGTACACATAGAAACACATATGTAAGTTTATATAAACAGGTAAGTATATATACACACACATAAAATTTTATACAGTTAAAGTACACATACACATGTGTGTAGCGTAAGGTAAGAACACATACATACACATACGTAAGTGTGTGCAGTAAGGTAAGCACACATAGACACACACACACGTACACATATGTAAGTGTGTGTGGTAAGGTAAGCACACATACACACATACAAAGTATCAACGTGAAATAATAGCATAATCTAAAACGTTATTACTCCAATTTATTTCTCATATTACGTATTTTCAGTTGGGTAGCAAAACAATATTCTTTTTTTTTTGTATTCCTTTGTCTCCGCTGTAGTGCGTATCAATCAGGTAGAGTGCTCCCTGATTGGTTGTCGTTGAGTAACGTGTGACCTGAATGGTTGTTGGTGAGTGACGTGTTAGTGACGTGTTAGTGACGTGTAAGTTACCTGATTGGCTGTAACGTAGTGATGTGTAAGTACTTTGACTGGATATTGATGAGAGATGTGTGACTAATGTGAATAATTTTTATTGTTATAGTTAATTATAATAATAAATAATAATAATAATAATAATAATAATAATAATAATAATAATAATAATAATTATTATTATTATTATTATTATTATTATTATTATTATTATTATTATTATTATTATTATTATTATTATTATTATTATTATTATTATTTAAGGAGCTAAGCCCTTATGATATCCTTCAGAGCAAACAGCGGTGAAGGCTCGATCCTTCTTCCGGTAATCACGATACAGTGACTCTCCTCCCGTAGCAGAGCTTCGCCGCCCTCCAAGATTAAAGAAATATTTCGAGTCCTCCCAGTGCCTCATATGTCTACATCTATATTACCCTTACGGGTTTGCCGCTTCTCAGGAAGCCTGGTCAGGGACCGGGTCGCGGGAGCGTTGACCCCAAACAACGTCCTTCAAGCATCCCTCAGATAACCTTCCTCTTATTAATATACGCTCCAGAGGGCAAGATTTTTTTTTAGGTTATGATAATTTATGTATTTCTGCACAATACAACCTGAATTCTATTAATTATATGCGTATTGTAGCTAACATTTTATACAGTTCATAAAACGTCTGAAAAATCATCCTTTCAAAGTCTTTCTCTGCTTTATCGAATCCTGTGAGTATTTCGTATGTCGTAGCTATGTGATCCCTGGATTTTTATCTGTTTCTATACATTTTTGAACTTAGCTTCATGATGCTGCTGAATTCTCTCTTACAGGCTGTCGTACGTCATATTCAGGGCTCTCAATTATTCTTTGTAAAAGTTCCTAAATGGCGTTCGTATGATCGCCAGATACACACTGGCTGCCGTGGTTATTGGGCTCATGTTTGCCTTGAGGGGTTCTTGATATTTTCCTTAGGTTTCTCTCCCTTGTCTGAGGTCCGTATGTTGTGTTCACTTAACCCGTACTTCGTTTCCGGTCTTCTTTCTCTTGCGAATATGCGTGAGTAAGCATAAAATATATACTTGCATCCCTTAAGTGTAGCAACATACTCGATATATTGGATATATTAAAAAATACGTGTACATAGTTTTTATATCATCCATAAAACAAGGCGCCATAAAATCGCTATTTCCCCTCTCCCCACCACAAGCCCATATAATTTTTCCCCTCCCTTACCCCCCCTCGGGCTCAATGAAAGAGCATTTGGTTCACTTCCGAATGAACCTGAGTTAGATACATTGGCTAGGAGAGTAGTGTTCCTGCTCGCCTAGCAGCAAATGGTAATCTAGGTAGCCGACTGTCATCAGTGACCTCCAGGAAGGGTGTTACGGGATGGTGGAATGTCTTAGATAAGGCTCGGCTTTAAAATGAGCTGAGGAAAGATAACAGATTTTAGTCTGTAAATTCAACGCTGTAAAAAGAATCTACACGCCATAAAATACCATTCCCAACTCTCGTGCCTAAACAGTTAATATCACCTTTATGTCAGAGCTTACTCTCAATTTATGGTTCCCACCTCGAAAAAACTGTAAGGCGACCCGTCTAGCCAACTGACCTCCCCCTGTGTAGGTTATGCTAACAACTGTTATTTAGTCCCACGCGATCTTACAGATGTGACTGTTGTCGACCACTGAAATATGGACACATACCGTTACGGCCACTTTCGACACTAATATACATATTTATGCGGATGCTCTGAACCCTCAGGGGGTCATACAGCGGTTGGTGAATGAGAGGTAATCAGGTTTGATTTGAGGAAGAAGAGAGTACCTCCAATTCCTTCAATCAAGAGGCCCTTTACCAGTGTCAAGGCATCATCCTTGAAGGGTTTAATACTAAGGAATCATGCAGCGTATATCACCTCCCTGGGCAGTGGACTTTCAGTTCCTTACGAGACTCTTAAAGTTAATTTCTTTAAGCATCTTAAAATTTTCAAATGCTATTTTCCTTGTGTTAGGTTAGGTTTAGGTTAGGTTTAGGTTAGGTTAGGTTAGGTTAGGTTTAGGTTAGGTTTAGGTTAGGTTAGGTTTAGGTTAGGTTACGATGGTGTGGACACATGATTAACCTAAGTTAACCTTACCTAATTAAAATGCTTCATGTAAAGCTTAACTCGTTTAGGAAATTAATCCTGAATAAGTATGTTACTGTTAAGTTCTCGAAACTGTGTGCAGTTGCTGTTGATGTTCTATCATTATTATTATTACTATTATTTTTGCTGTTAGTTTTTTGTTAGTATTGCTATTGTTGTTTATTGCAATAAACAAATGAAGGCCATTAAGCATAATGAGCACATGAGAATACATGGAAAAGATTATGTCTTTGAAGAATTTTGAAGACCACACCGAGATTATCTTCTGAGTACTATCTACTTCTCATTAGATTAAAGACCATCATCTATTATCTAGTTACTTTACGTAGGGACAGTAAATCAGAAGGCTCTCTCCCAACCTTCCACTTCGGCCACTGCCGGTATGAAACATGGGAAAATATACAATAACAAAAGAAAAAAACTGCATGGAATTTACAGGAAAGATATAAGCGGATGAAAGGCATGAGCTACTAAGTCTCTTTGTATTTTACAGTTTTTTTTTTCTACTATATCTACTCATATAACTCCACTGCCACCCACCGAGCTGTGTATACCAGTTGTTTAACTTCCATTTGCCAATAATTCTACGTCTGGATACTGTGGTGCAGGTGGATGCAAAGCACCGGATGCCCTGGGCATCGTTGGAGCAAACACCAGTATACAGGTAGCTACTTCAATGACAAACACAACCACCACTGATAACTCTACTTCTACGCAGGGTGGGTCATTCTAAACTGTCCGTCCTGAAGAAGTTATTGAGGCAACACCAGGAATCTGTTAATTGCAGTGTGCCGCTGCATAGTATCTAGCTGAATCCCATGTCTGTAAAGTCCTCGCCCAACTAGTTTGTTCCATTCTGATATATTTCTTTCTGCAAAAAAAATATATATATTATGTAATTTGGACGCAAAACTGAACAGCATGTTCTAAGAAGTGCATTATTGAGTGTAAATAGTCTTTGGTGTTTTGTGCTCGAAATTTCTAGCCAGACATTTCCTACTCCTGTTTGACATTTTTATATCCAAAATGTATTATTTGATTTTGTCATTAAAACTCATTTTCCACGTCTGCCACAGCAGCAACTTCTGCAAGTCCAGCTGAATACTCAAGCAATCTGCTTTGGATGCTGAGTTGTACATCAATTTTGTGTCAACCGCGAATTGTGCTATTTCAGACGTTAGTTCTATCTCGTAATCATTTATATTCATTGTGAAGAGGATTGGACTATGAACCGATCGATCCCTTAGGAATTCCGCTCTACTGAAACCCGTCTCCGTTCAGCACCACTCTCTCTTTTCTATTTGTGAGCCATAATGTTTGTCTCATAACTCACGCGCCTTTATTTTAGCCAACAGTCATCGATGGGGAATATCTTGTCGAATATTTTTCTTTTTTTCGGGGGGAGAGGGAGACCTAGATTCTGTATACTACGTTTGTTGGGACTTTATCTTCCTTTTTTTTTCTTTTTGGATATACAGTGTATTTAAAGAAACTAATCAGTTTAGCCATTAGTGGTTTTCTTGCGAAATCCGCGTTTCTTTCTCCTTATTAAGATGTGATTTATAGGTATTCCACCAACTTGTCCCCAAGAAGCCTCTGTTTGCTTAACAGAAATTGATGTTAAGTTGATAGGATGATGTATTAAAGCCCGCGCATTGGAGAATGAAACGTATGACGACGTTTCATCCTCCTATGTGTGGGTATTTGTGTATTGTTCCAGCCACGCCAGTGTGCCTTTTTATTTTTGATGGGTCGATAGTTGAGGACACATGTCTTTTCCATTTATTCCCTTTTTCAACACTGGGGTAATAGTTACTAATTTCCAGTCGTTTGACGCCCTGCTTCCTTCTAATGATTTGTTAATATTACCGTTAAAGGTTACGCGACTTAGTATTTACATACTTTATAAATTTGGCAGACAGTTCGCAGGTAGTGTCTTCAAGGTTATTAATCAGTACAAATTTCATGTGATTTAATTATGTTGCCTAAGATTTAAACTATTTTCTAATCAAAATCTTAGTTTTATCCTTTTCACTTTTTATCTTTCTATATATGTGATCCATTCGAATACCGTATTAAAAAAATTATTTTAAATCTAATTTACAATTTCTTTACGCTGTCTGTATTTACCAGCTCCATCCAATTATCATTTGTGATCTTTCGGAGCATTTAGTAAAGGCTCGATCCTTCGTCCGCTAGTCTCGGTCAGGATTTCGACGAGTCGAAGCTGTTGATCTGGTATGACTGTGAAAGAGAAGCGGGTAATAATGTGACTGCAGGCAACTGAGCTAAGGTTGGTGGGTTGATATAGTTTCTAGTCTATCAGCTACACGAAGGCCAGTAAGGCTGCATGTAACTTGTACACTATCAGTCAAGAATCCCGTAGTCTCAAAAATAAGGATTAAGGTAAACTCTCGGCGTATATACACTGAAAGATATATACCTCTCGGTGCATATAACCTTTGGAGCTGTTGCAAGCGGAGGCCTTCCCTGAAATATGAATATTAAGCCGACCATATATGTGCGCTAAATATCTTACTCGCTTCTGCTCATTTATCGCCATTACGTCAGAGATTGGGATGGATGGAGACATGAGATCAGAGAGAGAATTAGGAAGGAGGAGAGTAGGAGGGAGAGAGATGAAGGAAGAAGAGAGGAGAGACTACACTAATTCTCGCACTTATACAGACGTTGCTGATATCAGTGACATACTGTATAGAAAGCCCCTTGTTATGCAGAGCATTTCGGGCAACTTAGGTTAATTTTGTCCCCAGGATGCGACCCACACTAACCGGCTAACACCCAAGTACCTACTTACTGCTAGGCAAACAGGGACAGCATGTGTAAGGAAACACGACAACGTTTCCACTCGTACCGGGGATCGAACCACAAACACTGTGTGTGTGAACGTAGTGCGCTACCAAACGAGCCATGGATACACCATATATTATGATAAATTAGACACATATGCAACACTTGGGGATCTTTACTGAGGAAACGTTTCGCCCCACAGTGGCTTCATCAGTCTAATTTATCAACTTGTCGGTTCTCTGACCCATTTATCTACATATATATGTCGTGCCGAATAGGTAAAACTAGCGATTTTGGCTTAAATAGCAACGTTCTTCTTGCCGAATAAGGTAAGTGAAAAATTGTGTATGCAGTAATTTCGTAAAATTCATTCTGAACCTAACGAAAAAAAAAATTCATTGTGTTTGTTTATTATTAAATTATTGCAAACTTATCTAAAATATATTTAGTTGAATTAAGCTAAATTAAACTGGTTGTTATAATAAGGTTAGGTAAGTTTTCTAAAGTTCATATAAAAAATTATTATATATATATATATATATATATATATATATATATATATATATATATATATATATATATATATATATATATATATAATTCTAGAGTGATATTCTATATATATATATAGATAATATATATATATATATATATATATATATATATATATATATATATTTATATATTACTGTGCGTGTGAGTATATACGCAATAAACCCATTCCAATAACACTTGTCACGCTCAGATAAACTCTGGGACAATGGAAAAAGTTTTACCCAAAATTAAATTCGCTTGCATTTTTACCGCCAGCTTGTTGGCCTGGGTCTTGAACGCTTTGCTCTCGGTGTATATACAGAGATATGCACAACTCTCGGTGTATATACGCTGAGAGATACATGTCTCTCCGTGTATATACGTGAGAGATATACATCTCAAATTGTGTACGCGCTGATATATATATATATATATATATATATATATATATATATATATATATATATATATATATATATATATATATATATATATATATATATATATATATATATATATATATATACGTATATATATATATATATATATTCACTCAGATACACGCCTCTCGCTGAGTATACAATGAAATATACACACCTCTCATTGTACATAAAATGAGAGGTACATACCTCTCGGTGTATATACCCTCTTTTCCAGCTTTGAATTTTAACAGTCTATACAAAAAGGGAACCAGACACACTACCTGTGGTACGCCAGCACAAATTACGTTCACTTAAAACTGTAGTCCGAGATGGTCTCCCATGGAAGGAGAGGAGAGAGGTGCCTTGATGTTGGCGAAGGGTTCTTGATCCAAAAAACTAGAGCTAATCTGATTATTTCCTGTTCTCAAGACGCTGAGGACTTCTGCAAGATTAATGCTTCCGATTGAAAGTGATAGTAAGGAAATTATAATAACGATAATAATGATAATAAAAACTTATAATAATAATAATGATAATAAAAACTTATAATAATGATAATAAAAACTTATATAACAATGATATTAATTAATAAAAACTTATATAACAATGATATTAATTAATAAAAACTTTTAATAATTATAATAATGATAAAATAATTATTTTAATATAGTAGTAATGAATAATAATAATAATAATAATAATAATAATAATAAAATAATAATAATGAGAATGAGAATACTAACACGAAATTAATATTTTTGTTACTATTATAATTATTATTATTATTATTATTATTATTATTATTATTATTATTATTATTATTATTATTTATCACAATACTCTATTGTAGCGATTAAATAAACTTCTATTTAACAATACTGCAACAGTGTGCCAGCAGAAAGACGATATTAACACTCATGACAATTGCAGCCCATAATCAAGGCGACATATAAAATTTGGATTCTAATCCCGTGCGTTTGTATGCAAATGCGGTCAACAAATACGTAAGTTAATGTATACAGTTATTGTTTTAAAACGTGCAACAGTGATACCTGTACACGGGCGGTTAAACGTAACGTAAAAGTTTTTTTGGATAACTCATTTTGGATATATGTTGAAATATTTATGTGTTAGTATGTCTTTATTTAGGTTTTGCAAAGGGGAATTTAAATTTTTGCAATGCTTCAATTGAGAGGACTCATATGCTATTGCTAGGCATAGTACGTTGAATAGAATTAATCAGAAATAACGTAAACAATACGATATTTTTCGAGATTTCAATCAGGCCGAGTCAGTGTGTTTGGGTTGGTTAATGGAGTTTCAAGCCTATCGACTACAGGAGGGCCATTAAGACCTCATGTAACCTGTTCACGACCTGATAAAAATTCCTTAGTCCCTAAAATAGATGATTTTAAAGTAGACTATCAGTTTATATACTCTGAGCGACATGCACCTCTTGGTGAATATATCCTGCGGTTTAAGATACAAGTTAATTTTTTATATGCATATAATAAACCAGTTTGATTTTGAGGCTGCGAGATGTTTTCTTCATCGAAAATAGTGAATCTATTCTGATTCTATCAGTAGCTTTGGCGAGGAAAAAAAAGTAGAGAACAAGTTTGTATTGTGACAACGTTTCGCTCTGTGTAGAGTTTAATCAAGTAATATACAGAACGAGACGTTTATACAATTAAAGCTTGCTATTTACCTGTGTTTAAGTGTCAACGGTACAACGTTTAAAACCAACCTGACGACATGACGCTCTTGCTTTATCGAGTTTGAAACCTTCTGTATGATCGAGGATCATTAATTCTGCATGAGAACTGTTAACCCACCAGTCAAGACGCTCGTATCTCTGCAACATCTCTGCAACAGGAATTAAAATAAACTGTCAGTGTACATATAGTGAGAAACATGAACCTCACTGTCACATCGCTAACTTTACTGAGTGTTCTTAGGAAGATCTAATTTTATAGGGAGGTACCACCTCTAGAACTGGACTGGGGATCCTCATTCTCAGTGAAGGGAATAAACATACTTCAGGGAAAACTCAAGATTCTCCCCGCGTGATTGTATATATGAAAAAATTATAGTGAAAACAGAAAATAAAACCTAAGCGCTTTCACGTGCTTACATACATATTTTCAGAGGAATATCTAAGATTGTGTAAGCACATGAGAGCGATTAGGTTAAATTTCCTATTTTCACTGTGGTATTTTTTCATATATATATATATATATATATATATATATATATATATATATATATATATATATATATATATATATATATATATATTATATTATATTATATTCGTCTGGTCAACCCCTTAACGAGACGTCTGGGAATGAGTCCTAACACTTGCTCCCTCTGTTACCTATTTACCTATTTGGTTAATAAGTAACTGGGAGTCTGTCGAATGTTGTGGGTCGCATCCTGGAGGAGGACCTGAAATAAACACCAGTGTAAATAAGCCACATTGAATTTATAAGGTTATATGGTCTAAATAATCCGAATAGAGTTTCACCTTCTTAATCTTTGTCTTAATGTTTTAATTCTTTTTCTTCTTAATCTTCTTAGTCTTCTACATCTTTTTCTAAATCTTCTTCTCTTTCTTGATCATCTTCTTCTAATACTTTTACTTCTTCTAAATCTTCTGCTTGCTTATTTATAACTTTATCATCGCAAGCGCTAGTATGTGTGTCTGACTAGTTCCCGCTAGGCGCTCTAGATGGCAGGACTGCATGGATGCACTCCAACACATCCATCAGCCTCAATTCGACACACTCTTGTACAATTATCCTCTCGTCTTGTTTATTTACTAATGTGTTAGTTTATTTGCGTCGTGGTTGAAAGCAGTAAATCGTGCACGAATAATTCACAAACAAAATGAGAGCTTAGAAGTCGCCATTAGTCACTGCAAATAATGAGGGTAGACAGGATGGGAACGAGGGAGGGACTTGAGGTGTAGTGACCAATCAGATGCTGTGGATGTTGTGATGTCACGGCATCCCTGCAGGTGAGTGTTCACCTGTGTGTGTACCCACCCCCCATGTGTACTAACCGATTTGTGCTTGCGGGGGTCGAGGCTTAGCTCCTGGTCCCTCTTGCTAGACAACTTTGACAACTGTATTCTGGCATCTAGGGGCTTATCATCCGTTCTGTCATACTTTTCAACCAACCTGGGACTAAACAAATACTTCTTTATATCTCAATTGCCTATTCGTGTCTTCAGCTTCTCCCCCTTTGTGTGTGTATGTGTGTAGTGGGGGCAATTATATACAAGGGGAAGATGAGTAACCAACGGGAATCAAACATTGTTTGGGTAATCAGGTTAGATCCAAGGAATGAGAGGTTGTTTTAATTCATTGCATAATAATAATAATAATAATAATAATAATAATAATAATAATAATAAAATAATAATAATAATAATAATAATAATAATAATAATAATAATAATAATAATAATATTTTTATTTGGACATGATACAAAGAATTACATTTGGTTATTGAGATTACATGAATCATTGTATAATTCTTACATGTTTATTGGTGTTCCATGATTAGGAAAGCTTACTTAGAAAATTTTAATATCAAAAATAAAAAATCTTGATACGGTTAAAAAACTGACTGTTGTGTCTATAAGATTCCATGTAAAATATGTGATAAAGTTTATTACGGTCAAACTGGTAAATTGAACTAAGATTAAAGCAACATAAATATAGCATTAGAAGTGGACTAGATTATAATGCTCTGTTTATTCATGTGAGAGATTTTACCCATCCAATTGATTTTCTAAAAGCTGAGAAAGTTGCATCTAGCAAGTCCATGGTCGAGAGGAATATAATTGACTATAATAAGTTTCATAAAAATACTTTTTAAAATAATATGAATATTGTTTTTTGAGTATACAAATCGGATTCATTTACAATTAATAAAATTTGGGAAGAATTTTAGATACATTAGACAAGTTAAATTCTTAATGCTTGGGTAGAATATAAGCTGTGTTTCACTTGCATCATTATAGAAAGTCAGGTGTTGTAAGGTAACTGTGAGTTATAAACTCGTTCCTAATATGTGTTCCTGTTGATTTTTTATTTGTACAGTTCCTTGATAATGTGAGAAATCACGAAAGCGCTTGGAATTCTACTATTTTTTTCATAGTGGTTGTTCTCCAGATTGTGATATCACCTGTTTACTATGATGTTATTTGTATCAGTGGATACCACACTTCTCTTCAGAATGTTCTCGGCAAACTTTCCTGATCTTATTTCTTTTGTTTCCAGTTTTCTCTGCACTGATTATATATATATATATATATATATATATATATATATATATATATATATATATATATATATATATATATATATATATATATATATATATATATATATATATATTTGTGTGTGTGTGTTGTCATTAATTTTTTTGATCGAAAGTCGAATCACATGATTATATTGTTGAAATATAATACTAAAATTAATATTATTGAAAGATAATAATAATAATAACACTGGAAATGAGTATAAGCATGACAATTCCTCTAGCTCAACAGATGACATTCCTCACAATCTACTACATGTAAGCTAGCGAACTAGAAGCTTTGCAAGATATACCACCACAGGAGGAGAGTGAGAGGAAAAAACAGAAAAGAAGTGAGACTGAAAAAAAAGAGCTTGAAAAAACAAGAGGCAGGGGATAAAACAGAGAGTGAAGTGTTTAAAGTGACTCGGTAAACTGGAGTCCAGGTTCTTCGTCCAGTCGTTGTATTGACTCACAGTACAACCAAGACAAACACACATGTGTTTTTTTCAGTTTTTTTTAATAGATGAGGATAACGTCAGAGACGATACATGATATTTTACTTTCTTGACGAAAGGGTAGATAATAATAATATTATTAATAATGTTATCAATAATATTAAATTAATAAGAGGATGATGAAGAAAAACTAATATACTTACACTAATTATAATTTTAATATGATTCTATTATTATTATTGTTATTGTTATTATTATTATTATTATTATTATTATTATTATTATTATTATTATTATTATTATTATTATTATTATTATTATTATTATTATTATTATTATTATTATAAATAACTGGATGCGTAGCCTTGTTCATAAACATTATGAAGATTTGCGTTCTTCTATTGTTGCACAAAGTATTTTGGAGTTCTTGCTAGAATCTGAATAGTGCTCTAATTTCATTGCAGTAATTTAACTTACGGGCAACTGATCCTTTCGTAACCTTGAAAAGAAGCAGTGTCGGGTACTGGTTTGCAATGAAAAAACGGCATACATAAATGTAAACTTTTTTGCCCTGCAGCTTAACACAAATAATGATTACGAACCATGAGTTTCCCCTCCTCCAATCCCCCTCAACAATTCCCCTCACCCTTCCCCCTCGCTGGCGACTAATTGGTTGTGTCGGAGAAGACTGTAACAAGATCATCTTGAACGCATCAATAGGTAGGGGGACAGATAATATTCCCTAGTTAAGTACGTGTTCCAGTGGGACTGACAATCTTCTGTCCCACTCAGGGGGTCCCAGGTTGAGACTGCAACCTCCTCCTTCACCTCCTCCACGTCTTCCTGCTTCTTACCCTCTTTTACTATTTTTTTCTTCATTCGTCTCTCACTCATTTTCTTTCTTATTACCTCGTATTGTTGTTCATATCGTCCTCTTGTCGCATATTTTTTCCCTTACTCCTTCTTCGCCAATTTGTATTTCTCTTTTTCATCTTACAGCCTCTGGACGTCTCTCTCTCTCTCTCTCTCTCTCTCTCTCTCTCTCTCTCTCTCTCTCTCTCTCTCTCTCTCTCTCTCTCTCTCTCTCTCTCTCTCTCTCTCTCCTGCCCTCTGTTCTTTCTCGACAGCTTCTTCAATCTTTAGTTTCTGTTTCACTGCCCACCCACATCAAATACAACAATCACCACCACTATCACCTGCCCCTTCTCTCTGCCACCACCACCACCCTCAGCCTCTCGTCATCTTCCACTAGAATGATGTAGCTGTAATCATGCCCGTCCACTTGGTAGGGAGGATGCTAAATACTTACTTCCCTTGTTCCCTTATTTTGCAGAGACGAGACAGGAGCTGAACTTAGGCCGTTGGTGAACCAACAGACGAAGTGGAGGTTCATGGGTGAAATGTAGTTATTCGTAGTAATATTCGAAACGTTGAACTAGAATCACGCCTCCCATTCCCTAGAAGCCATATTACCACAATGGGCTTAGCGCTTCCCCTGTGATTTAAAAATATAATCAGCAATATAGTTTGCATTCCCATGTCTCATAGTAGTGAATTAGATTATTGTAATATCCTATATGGTAATATATTATTCTCCCCTCTCGGTAACCTTGTTTAAATGGTACTTCACCGCTAATACTCAATACGCCTCCTACCATTACTAGCTGAATATGCAACTGTATACCCGTACGTATTTGTATATCGTTTGCCCTGTCTAAAAATCCTATGAAATTCAATGTTCTGATTATGTGTAAGGGGGTACAAAGTGTTAAGTATAAGTGAAACGAAGTGCTAATTAAGTAGTAAGTGGTACAGAGTGCTGTATAGGAAAATGAAGAGGGATCTCTCACCCCTTTCTCCCTGGGATGATAACATCCCTCCCCGGATAGGACACTGAGGGAAGACTGAGCTCTAGTCTCTGGTCCCCGCCATCACCAGCACCATAGTAAACACATCGAGGTGCCTTTGAGGGCTACATTAGATTGGCTAATCCAATCAAGTGAGACGGCCATTCTATGTCAACAGGGAGAGATGGGGATAGAAGAGGTTAGAGGAAAGTGGAAGAGGAGGAATAAGGAGAGGAAGGAAGAGGAGACGAGTGAATAGGAAGGGAAAGGAAAAAGGAGAGGTGTAGGAAGGGTGAGAAAAGAGGAAATGAAATGTAGGAAGGGAAGAGGAAGTAGTGTTAGTAGTCCTTTCTCTCCCTTCTTGTCCTTTTCTGCATATAATAATAATAAGCAATAACAGTAATAATAATAATAATACTAAGCAATAATAGTAATAATAATAATAATAAGCAATGATAATAATAAGCAATGATAATAATAAGCAATGATAATAATAAGCAATAATAATATGTAATAATAATAATATGCAATAATAATAATTATAATACACGTTCACTCTAATTTTCCTTTCTTCCTTGCTTTTTCAATTGCCAAGATTATTCTTCTCTTCCTTCCCTTCCCATTTGCATCAGGCCTGCCAGTCTGTCTGTCTCTGTCTGTCTGTCTGTCTGTCTGTCTGTCTGTCTGCCTGTCTCTCTCTCTCTCTCTCTCTCTCTCTCTCTCTCTCTCTCTCTCTCTCTCTCTCTCTCTCTCTCTCTCTCTCTCTTTCTCAATAATTCATCACTGACCATTGTCTACAGCAAGCCATTGCCTGTCTGTCTTCAAACCTTATTATGCTAGGTATCGTTAGTCCTGTGTGTGTGTGAGTGAAGTAAATTACACACATAATTATATATATATATATATATATATATATATATATATATATATATATATATATATATATATATATATATATATATATATCAATAACAACACTGGACTAGCCAAAGACTCGAACCTATGTTGTTTTGGCCGCCTGATGGTGAGCGAGAACCACATGACGCTCTAACCCTCTGGGTTAGAGCGTCATGTGGATTTCGCTCACCATGAGGCGAGTCAAAACAACAGGGGTTCGAGTCCTTGGCTCGTCGCAGTGTTATTATTGATCAATACCACTCGTTCGTGGGTACAATAATATATATATATATATATAATGTACGTAAAGTATATTTTATGAGGTAACTTCCTCTGTAAACAAATACCGGAACTGACTCGTTGATCAAAATTGACAGTGTATATTTTACAGGAAATTCCTATCAACTGAGCTCAACACAAACACCTCTAATTCCGACAACACGGATAAATTACTGAAGTTATGTTTATTCACCCTTAAAAATGGGAGACGAAATGCTGATGACTGGTTTATTTTGATTTGTTAGATCATATATTACTTTTTATTTCCCAGGAGAAATGTGAACCATGCAAGTTTAGCGCTTCCCCATGATTAAAATAATAATAATTAATAATAATAATAATAATAATAATAAAAGTAAAAAAAAAAAAAATAATGATAGGTAAATAAATTCTTAAGGACGTATCAACATTCTTAAAGAAATGCTGGACTGCGTGTTGAATTATCTGAGAATATCACCACCACAACCACTAACAACAACAACAACAACAACAAAATTACAATCACCACCACTGTTTCTTTTAGTATCACCACCGTCACCACAACCACCTCCATCCCTACCATCGCTATTATCATCCCTACTACAAATACAAATACTACCACCACCCCCAATCACCATAATCACTGTTTTTCTACATTGAGCCTTTGAAACATCTAAATTATTGGGAACGCCTTCAAGTCTTGAACATGTACTCATTGGAGCGGAGGAGAGAGAGATACATGATAATATATACCTGGAAAGTACTTGAGGGCCTGGTCCCAAATCTGCACACTGCCATAACAACATACTGGAGTGAGAGATATGGAAGAAAGTGTAAAATAAACCCAGTGAGGAGCAGGGGTGCGGTGGGGACAATACGGGAGCACTGTATTAACATCCGGGGTCCCAGACTATTCAACATCTTACCAGATGTGGAACCAGTGTAGAAGTCTTCAAGAGGAAACTGGACAAGTATCTTCATCGGGTGCCAGATCAACCAGGCTGTGATGGATATGTGGGGCAGCGGGCCTCCAGCAGAAACAGCCTGGTTGACCAGGCAAGCACCAGACGAGCCTGGCCCATGGCTGGGCTCAGAGAGTAGATAAACTCTCGAAACTCTTCAAAGGTATATCAAAGGTACCACAATCACAACAACCACTGAAACCACAATAGCAACTATCCTCAGTTCTAACTCTTCAGTCACCCATATCAGCACCACAAGCACCACCACAAATACTATCATCACCACCACAAATACCATCATCACCACCACAAATACTATCATCACCACCACAAACATTAACAACCCTACCACCATTCTTATCGTAGCTAAAACCACCACCACTACCAACACCACCACCATCACCACCACAACCACTACCAGAAACTCCATTAACCACCATAGTCTTAATACTGAACTATTTGCTCTATCTCTATTACCAATCAGAACCAAGAACATAAACAGCGAGACGTTCTGGGAAGTCACAAAATTGAAAAAGCCAAATAGAACGAATTGTCAGCAATTGGGGCGGTGATATTTGACTCACGACAGAGAAATAGTCGAGTCAGACGCCTGTGTATGTCGTGTCAATCGCTATCGCCGGTGCTAATAAAAGTTGTTATTGTATTTGCCTCTCAGAGCGATACAATAGACACGGAGTCCGTGCTGTTATTAGTATTGTTGGTGATGGTGGTGGTGGTTGGTTTGTTATTATTGTTGTTGTTGGTGGTGGTGATAAGGTAATTGTTGTTGTTCTTGATGAATTTATTGTAGTTGTTTTTGTTCTTTTTGCTCTTGTTATTATTTAATAATAATAATAATAATAATAATAATAATAATAATAATATATTTAAGGGAGAAAATGAGGATGTTGGCGATAATGACGATAATGATGATGATCACGGTAATGAGAGAGAGTAGAAACTAGAAGACAAAGGGTGTTTACCCACAACACAGAGTCAATGAGGGGATTGGATCCCACAATGAGGGCATTGGATCCTACAATGAGGAGGATCAGGGAGTCTGTACGCTCACCACAAAACCCTCTTTTGTTTAGGCAAGCCCCATTGAGTGACTCGGTTCCTGGTTTATACTATACCCCTCTCCCCTCTCCTCTCTCTCTCTCTCTCTCTCTCTCTCTCTCTCTCTCTCTTTATACATGGTTAGGCTAAATGTTTCTACGTTTATTTACAATCTAACAGCTGTTACCTACATTCGTTTATCTTAAAGACTTACCTATCATTACCTTTAAAAAAAAATATTTGACTGTTTTTATCATCGATGTTGCTATGCTGTATAAACATGTTCCAGGCTTCAGACATTCTAGGAATGAATAATCTCAAATGATGAGTATTCCTTGAGAAGGGTACAGTCAAAGTGCAGTTGCTGTTTGCTGCCCGTCTTGTGGTATAGAATGCTTTCTCGCTGTCCGTGAAGTGGACCCCAGTGTAGTACTTTAACAATATTGGCCTTGTACATAACAGTAAAGCCACCCACATCTCTATGGAATTGAAGGTTTTGCTGAAATGACAGATCCATGCAGGCCGAGATGGGAGATGAGTTATCTTCCTAGGTTCTCTATTCTGTCCTGAAGTCGTAGATGAGACAGAGGAGCAGGTAGTCCAAGACAGTGGAGTATATTCAAGTTTTGCGGCCTCTAATGCCTTCATGCACCTTAGTGCACTTACCTATTTGGTTGCCTTGCTTGCAAGATTTACCACACGATTCTTCAAAGACAGTTTGGAGTCTCTCTCTCTCTGTCTCTGTCTTTGTCTCTGTCTGTCTGTCTGTCTGTCTGTCTGTCTGTCTGTCTGTATGTATGTATGTATGTATGTATGTATGTATGTATGTCTGTCTGTCTCTCTCTCTCTCTCTCGCTCTCTCTCTGTCTCTGTCTGTCTGTCTGTCTCTCTCTCTCTCGCTCTCTCTCTGTCTCTCTCTGTCTGTCTGTCTCTCTCTGTCTGTCTGTCTCTCTCTCTCTCTCTCTCTCTCTCTCTCTCTCTCTATCTATCTATCTATCTATCTATCTATCTATCTATCTATCTCTCTCTCTCTTACTGGTGTCGAGAGTCAAAGTCTAAATTCTGAATATCATGCTTTGAATGTTTTTTTAATTGCTTTAAATGGGAAAATGAAAGTAGGGGGAGGAGGAGGAAGAGGAGAAGGAAGTATAATAGTAATAATAATAATAATAATAATAAGTCGAATGTTCAATTAGTCCGAACTCGAATAAAAATTTGACTTACAAAAATTAAAAAAAAAAAAATTGGACCATATCTAAATTAAAAACCTCACCAAACCTAACCTAACGTAATTTCTATTAGCCAAATTCTACTTAATAGACCATAGACCAATTTAATTTTATATCTTAAAATCAACGATATATAATTTTTTCGAAATGTTCAGATTAATTTTAGCACATTTATGGCATGAACAAATTTTCACTCTGCTTATTCGGCAGAAAAAGACTTGCTCTTTAGGTCTTCCTCTATGAACCTATATTCTACATTACAAAATAAATGGACAATGACGCACATAACATTTAAAAATGAAATCATAAGCCAGACCACATATTCTGCATTTACTTTGAAAATCAATGATTCTTCCAAACATCCAGAAGTACTTAGAGAAAGAGGGAGAGAGAGAGAGAGAGAGAGAGAGAGAGAGAGAGAGAGAGAGAGAGAGAGAGAGAGAGAGAGAGAGAACTGAAAGAATGAGGGGTAATGTGGCGTTAATCTTTTATTCCCAAGATACTTTTATTATGGTCCTCTTCTCAGCATCATTTAATTTAATCTCAAAACAGCTTCAAGTTTTCGCCATTGTTGTTTAGCGTTGAGACAATAACATCGAAAAGAAAGAAAATCAATAAAAATTAAAAATAATTTAGTAGTTCATTTTTAGACATTAATATATATATATATATATATATATATATATATATATATATATGTATATATATATATATATATATATATATATATATATATATATATATATATATATATATATATATATATATATATATATATATATATCACCTTTGAACCAGAGTTCTCTCATTTGCCTTGATTCCTTTCTTAGTTTTCTTTCTCCTTCTATTCTCTCTTTTATTAAAATAACCTCTAACCTTTATTTCTTATTTAATTTTTTATTTATTCTCTTATTTTTTTCTAATGATTTCCCTTGTTCCTACTTCTTTTTTGATCTTTGTTATGTCTTCACATTAATTCTTGCTTATTTTCACCCTGTTCGTTATTTATATAGATTTTTTCCCCGTTTTCTCTTTCTGTTTCATTACGCCTTTCATCTCTCTCCCCTTCCCTTTCGTTATTAAAAAATATTATGTATCATTAGTTTTACACCATTTAACCAGTTGTGTTCTTTGTTTTGTTTTTGTTTGTGTTGTACTCTCTCTCTCTCTCTCTCTCTCTCTCTCTCTCTCTCTCTCTCTCTCTCTCTCTCTCTCTCTCTCTCTCTATTCTCACACTTTCCTCTCTCCCACCCTCTTACTCATCGTTCTCAAAAGGGGTTACCACTATTTCCTTACATTCCCTCTCCTTCCCTTTCCTTAAAGGGTGCTCCTTTCCTTCCCTTCCTCTAAAGGGTGCTCCTTCCCCTCTCCCTTGCTCCCTTCATCTCTCTTTCCTCAGCATGTCACTTTCCTCAGCATGTCACTTTCCTCAGCATGTCACTTTCCTCAGCATGTCACTTTCCTCAGCATGACACTTTCCTCAGCATGTCACTTTCCTCAGCATGTCACTTTCCTCAGCATGTCACTTTCCTCAGCATGTCACTTTCTTCAACATGTCACTTTCCTCAGCATGTCACTTTCCTCAGCATGTCACTTTCCTCAGCATGTCACTTTCCTCAGCATATCACTTTCCTCAGCATGTAACTTTCTTCAACATGTCACTTTCCTCAGCATGTCACTTTCCTCAGCATGTCACTTTCCTCAGCATGTCACTTTCCTCAGCATGTCACTTTCCTCAGCATGTCACTTTCCTCAGCATGTCACTTTCCTCAGCATGTCACTTTCTCAGCATGCCACTTTCCTCAGCATGTCACTTTCCTCAGCATGTCACTTTCCTCAGCATGTCACTTTCTTCAACATGTCACTTTCCGCTCTCCATCACACCCACCATTTTTTTTCCTTCCTTTTCCTCCACCTGCCTCTTTCCTGTTCTTTATTCGGAGTGTTTCTTTTGACTTTTTTCTCTTCCTTCCACTTATCATCCGTTGCTCCTTCCTTTCACTTATTACATACTGCTGCTTCCTTTTTTTATTCTCCGTTGATTCCCTGAAACATTGACTATCTCTCTTTCTTCTCTCTTCTCTTCTCTCTCTCTCTCTCTCTCTCTCTCTCTCTCTCTCTCTCTCTCTCTCTCTCTCTCTCTCTCTCGTTCTCTCTTTCTCCCTTTTTCTATTTATCTATCTGTCTCTTTCTCTCTCTCCCATTAATCTAATTTCTTCCCTCCCTCTCTCCCTCCCCTCCCCTCCCTTCCTCCCTCCCTCTCCCCTCCCTCTCTCCCTTCCACCCTCCCTCTCTCTCCCTCCCTGCCTTCCTCCCTCCCTCCCACCCTTCCATTCCCTTCCTGGTAACCTGAATATTAGAACTCAAAAACTCCATTATAAACCCTCACGGAAGACTTACTTCACTGTAGTAATTATTCTCTCTCTCTCCCCGTCTCTCTCTCTCTCTCTTTCTCTCTCTCTCTCTCTCTCTCTCTCTCTCTCTCTCTTTCTCTCTCTCTCAAACGGATATGATGAAGGTAATACCAGACGAAATACAAGAAAAAATTTCCATGAATTATAATAACTAAATATCACAAGCTCTCAGGAGCATAATATTCCAGAGGTATTATTCCAGATGCATTATTCCTGAGGTATTATACCAGAAGTATTATTCCAGAGGTATTATTCCAGATGCATTATTCCTGAGGTATTATAACAGAAGTATTATTCCAGAGGTATTATTCCAGATGCATTATTCCTGAGGTATTATTCCAGAAGTATTATTCCAGAGGTATTATTCCATATGCATTATTTCAAAGGTATTATTCCAGAAGTATTATTCCAGAGGCATAATTCCAGAGGTATTATTCCATATGCATTATTCCTGAGGTATTATTCCATAAGTATTATTCCAGAGGCATTATTCCAGGGGTATTATTCCAGAGATATTATTTCAGACGTATTATTGTTGTCTCAAGTAATAAAATTAAGACCCATGACCCATTCGGGTTTAAGTCATGTTTTAGTAGAAAATAATAATATTATTATCATTAATATTATTGTTATTATTATTTTCAACGTCACCATCGTCATCATTATCATTATCATACTATCTTTTATATCATTAGCGTGAGTGTGTGAGGGGGGAGGGGGCATTATAGCCCATGAGAGAGCAAGTGTATTGTTGAATTGAGGTGAGAGGAGGAGAAGGAATGGGTGGGTGGGGGACACGGAGGGAGGGAGGGAAGGGATGAAGGGGGAGGGATTGCATGACTTCCTGCCCCTCCCCCATCCGCTCCACCTCCTGTCACACCCCCTCCCACCTTCCTCATTCTCCCTCCCCCTCCTTGTATGTATGTATGTGTATATATATATATATATATATATATATATATATATATATATATATATATATATATATATATATATATATATATATATATGTCGTGCCGATTAGGTAAAACTTGCGATTTTGGCTTAAATAGCAACGCTCACCTTGCCATATAAGACAAGTGAAAATTTGTGTATGCAATAATTTCGCCAAAATCATTCTGAACATAACGAAAAAAATATATTTCATTGTGTTTGTTTATTATTAAATTAATGTTAACGTATCTAAAATATATTTAGTTGGGTTAGGCTAAATTAAATTGCACTTGTTGTAATAAGGTTAGGTAGGTTTTCAAAGTTTCTCTTGGTACAAAATTATAAATTCTTACATTAACATAAATGAAAAAAATATATCTTTAAACGTATAAGAGAAAATTTTAGAAAGGACTTAATTTTAGATGAGTTCTTGCTAATTGACCAGTTTTACCTAATCGGCACGACATATATATATATATATCCTTCTACCTGTGTTTTCCTTTGTGTCTCCCCTACCCCTTTCTCCCTCTTCACCCGACTCAAACCCTCCAAACACTCCCAACAGAAATCATGCAAGAACGACTTACATATTAAATAATATCCCTGGCTTTATCATTGGCCGCCACGAAATCATTCCTGGCTTTTGATTGGGTGACGTAAAAGCTTTCCTGGTTTCTGATTTGGCTGACGTGATATGCATCTCGACCAACCAGAGAACTCGACAGGTGCACAGTTGCCACACTTCTTGAACCAACCCACTCCCTTAGGTTTGTGCAACTCTGACAGATTTCAACACGATATATAAAATCCATCATCTGTGATGGGATATAGACGGGGAGAAACACAACTAGATTCTATTCCCACTGTGTAACTGTCAAATAGAACAAGATAGCAGCACACTGCTGATATATCATATTTTACTAAAAAAATAGTTTTGGGGGGTTAACTCTGATGGATAATAGTCACGGAAGTTCACATGTTCAACAGTCACACTTGACTCCGCCATTGTGGCTCAGAAAGTGTATTATACGTGCTTCTTAAAGTACCAACGATAATGATACTATTATTATTATTATTTTCATATTTATATCATCATTAATATTATTATTACTAATACTTTCATGATAATATATATATATATATATATATATATATATATATATATATATATATATATATATATATATATATATATATTATTGCATACATATATATATATATATTATACTATATATATATATATATATATATATATATTATTGCATACAAATTTTCGCTTGTCTTATATGGCAAGAAAAGCGTTGCTATTTAAGCAAAATCGTCAAGTTTTATAATCGGCAGACTATATATATATATATATATATATATATATATATATATATATGTCGTGCCGATTAGGTAAACTTGCGATTTCAAATAGCAACGCTCTTCTGCCATATAAGACAAGCAAATTGTGTATGCAATAATTTCCAAAAATCATTCTGAGCCTGAAGAAAAATATATTTCATTGTGTTTGTTTATTATTAAATTATTGTTAACGTATCTAAAATATATTTAGTTGGGTTAGCTAAATTAAATTGCGCTTGTTGTAATAAGGTTAGGTAGGTTTTCAAAGTTTCTCTTGGTACAAAATTATAAATTTTACATTAATATAAATGAAAAAATATATCTTTAAACGTATAAGAAAATTTTAGAAAGGACTTAATTTTAGATGAGTTCTTTCTAATTGACCAGTTTTACCTAATCGGCACGACATATATATATATATATATATATATATATATATATATATATATATATATATATATATATATATATATATATATATATATATATATATATATATATATATATATATGTCGTGCCGATTAGGTAAAACTTGCGATTTTGGCTTAAATAGCAACGCTCTTCTTGCCATATAAGACAAGCGAAAATTTGTGTATGCAATAATTTCGCAAAAATCATTCTGAGCCTGAAGAAAAAAATATATTTCATTGTGTTTGTTTATTATTAAATTATTGTTAACGTATCTAAAATATATTTAGTTGGGTTAGCTAAATTAAATTGCGCTTGTTGTAATAAGGTTAGGTAGGTTTTCAAAGTTTCTCTTGGTACAAAATTATAAATTTTTACATTAATATAAATGAAAAAAATATATCTTTAAACGTATAAGAGAAAATTTTAGAAAGGACTTAATTTTAGATGAGTTCTTTCTAATTGACCAGTTTTACCTAATCGGCACGACATATATATATATATATATATATATATATATATATATATATATATATATATATATATATATATATATATATATATATATATGTCGTGCCGATTAGGTAAAACTTGCGATTTTGGCTTAAATAGCAACGCTCTTCTTGCCATATAAGACAAGCGAAAATTTGTGTATGCAATAATTTCGCAAAAATCATTCTGAGCCTGAAGAAAAAATATATTTCATTGTGTTTGTTTATTATTAAATTATTGTTAACGTATCTAAAATATATTTAGTTGGGTTAGCTAAATTAAATTGCGCTTGTTGTAATAAGGTTAGGTAGGTTTTCAAAGTTTCTCTTGGTACAAAATTATAAATTTTACATTAATATAAATGAAAAAATATATCTTTAAACGTATAAGAGAAAATTTTAGAAAGGACTTAATTTTAGATGAGTTCTTTCTAATTGACCAGTTTTACCTAATCGGCACGACATATATATATATATATATATATATATATATATATATATATATATATATATATATATATATATATATATATATATGTCGTGCCGATTAGGTAAAACTTCGATTTGCTTAAATAGCAACGCTCTTCTTGCCATATAAGACAAGCGAAAATTTGTGTATGCAATAATTTCGCAAAAATCATTCTGAGCCTAAAGAAAAAAATATATTTCATTGTGTTTGTTTATTATTAAATTATTGTTAACGTATCTAAAATATATTTAGTTGGGTTAGCTAAATTAAATTGCGCTTGTTGTAATAAGGTTAGGTAGGTTTTCAAAGTTTCTCTTGGTACAAAATTATAAATTTTTACATTAATATAAATGAAAAAAATATATCTTTAAACGTATAAGAGAAAATTTTAGAAAGGACTTAATTTTAGATGAGTTCTTTCTAATTGACCAGTTTTACCTAATCGGCACGACATATATATATATATATATATATATATATATATATATATATATATATATATATATATATATATGTCGTGCCGATTAGGTAAAACTTCGATTTTGGCTTAAATAGCAACGCTCACCTTGCCATATAAGACAAGTGAAAATTTGTGTATGCAATAATTTCGCCAAAATCATTCTGAACATAACGAAAAAATATATTTCATTGTGTTTGTTTATTATTTAATTAATGTTAACGTATCTAAAATATATTTAGTTGGGTTAGGCTAAATTTAATTGCGCTTGTTGTAATAAGGTTAGGTTGGTTTTCAAAGTTTCTCTTGGTACAAAATTATAAATTTTACATTAACATAAATGAAAAATATATCTTTAAACGTATAAGAGAAAATTTTAGAAAGACTTAATTTTAAATGAGTTCTTGCTAATTGACCAGTTTTACCTACCCGGCACGACATATATATATATATATATATATATATATATATATATATATATATATATATATATAGTTTTTTTTTTAAAATAAAGAAATAGGATGGGGTCCACCTCTGGTGCAAATTGTGGGACCCATAGCCTCGGAGAAGTGGATAAAAAGGCATCAAGGAAGAATATATATATATATATATATATATATATATATATATATATATATATATATATATATATATATATTCATTTATTCATTTATTCAGAGAAGGTGAACATAGTCATTTTGACAACGTTTCGAGAAACATTTATTTTCATCTTCGGTTGTATAATAAACTAATAATTAGAAAATGTACAACAAAAAATATTAAAAAATAGCTAAAACTTAGAAACATAAATAATACAAAATACGAAATTGGCTTAGTATTAAAAGCCAGTGTTTGCAGGAGCTCTAGCATGAGACAATACTCGGTTTATGTTGATGCTAGGTAAAGAGAGGTTACAAACTGTATACAATACCGACACAATAAAAAAAATAGGAGATCTGTTTGTGACTTGAAACGTTCTCGGTAAAGTCTTCAAGAAGGCGTTGGACAGGCACCTAAAGTCAGTACCTGATCAGACGGGCTGTGGGTCTTACGTCGGTTTACTTGCGGCCAGGAGTAACAGCCTGGTTGATCAGACCTTGATCCACCACGAGGCCTGGTCTCAGACCGGGCCGTGAGGGTGTTGACCCCCGAAACCCTCTCCAGGTATACTGCATATGTAAAGAGAGGTTCAGCCAGCATCAGTTCCTTGCCTGAAGACGAGCGGACCAGGACCCTTAATGCAGCTTCGCTCTCGCACTTGAGAATGTTCTCGAGTAGCATAAAAGGATGATTTAGCCAACAGTTGTTTTACTTTAAATTATTTACCCAAGTCTTCAGTAACTCGACCCCTGAGCCGTCTCTCAGTCTTACCAAGGCAGTGAGATTTTTATACATACCGATATACTATAGACGTCTGTAGACATCTCAGATACGTTTATTGATGTAGTTTTAACGTCTGTACACATCTCATACATGTTTATTGATTTTCTATCGACGACGGTAGTCAGTCAGAATCGAATCTTTGAACTAAAAGAATATCATAACAATATTTAGGTGTTATAGTACAAATCGTCTAAAAAAAATTGGATAAAATTATCTAAGCAACTCGTTTAACTTATTTCTCAAGTAATAATTATTATTAGCAATATGCTCTTCACGAGCCTGAAGGCACCTTCCATGAAGGCACCTTCCATGAAGGGATGGATGACTCAGGGCTCTAAATATACTTCAGATACACGAGGTGTCTTGGGGAGCTTCGTGGGATTAATTGAAAAAAAATTGTTGGTGCAGTGGCTGAGAAAATAATAATGGTCAGTAGAGCGGAGACTTGTCCAATGAGAAAAATTATTGGGCACGCTTGGTCTCTCTTTAGCTTCTTCTTCTCCCTTCCTCCCTCTCTCTCTCTCTCTCTCTCTCTCTCTCTCTCTCTCTCTCTCTCTCTCTCTCTCTCTCTCTCTCTCTCTCTGCTCCTATAATTGTAAATTACTGCACCTACACACTCACACACTCACACACACACACACACACACACACACACACACACACACACACACACACACACACACACACACACACACACATTCTCCACGAACGAAAAATAAATCCCGAAGCTAATTCAATGTTGTTTCCCCTCGTTTATCTGATTTAGTCGACTGTAACGAGAGTCCTTTAAGTGGTAAAAAAAAGATAATCGAATCAAAATAGGGTTTAGAACTGCCGGTACAGAAAAACAGAGAAATGGAGAACTTGCTGTAAGATTTTTGAAGTTTCTTCTTTCTGTCTTTGTCTGTCTGCTTCTCTCTCTCTCTCTGTTTATTTTCTTCTTCTTTTTCTTTATCTTCTCTCTTCTCTCGCTCCCTGTCCAGGGGTCTGCTGGTAGCTCATTCCGCTCACATACTGAAGGTCTGTGGTTCGATCCCCGGCACAGGAGGAAACGTTGGACATGTTACTTCGTACCTACTAACAGTGTTCGCCTAGAAGTACCTGTAGATACTTCTAGGGGAACACGTGTAGTAGGTGCCTACAGGTACGTATAATTTCCTGTAGGCACCTGGGTGTTAGTCTACTGTTGTGGGTCGCATCCCAGTAGGAAAACAGCTCTCAGCTCTCAGCTCTCAGCTATCCTCCCTTCGTATCAAATCTGATTACCTCCCGTTCCACAGGCTCTGTATGCCCCCTCCCACCCTTGGTCCTTCCTTCCTTCCTTCCTTCCCTAGATACTCCATCTCCCTTCTACTCCTTTTTCGCATCTCTCTCCTCCCCACGTACACAATACTCGAAAATCAAAATGAAAACATATGGAAGGTGGAACTGAATTAAAGGGCCCAATCCCGGTCATCTAGGAAGAAATGGAAGAGAGTAGAGGGACTTAGGGAAGAGGGAAAGGAAGGAGTTGAAAGGGGAGGGGAGGAGGGAAGGGAAAATGAAGTAGACGGAAAGGGAGGTTGAGTAAGTCTGGTATGAGAGGTTCATGTAGATGGTTGAAGAAAAAGGGTTTTATTGGGACAAAGTATTTCTCTGTGTAGAGCTTTGTCAAGTCACGTTTCGTTCTGTGTAAAGCTTTGTCAACCCATATTTCAGTCTGTGTAGAGCTTTATCAAGTCATGTTTCGTTCTGTGCAGAGCTTTATCAATAAAAGCTCCATCTGCAAAGTGAATCTTTGTTTCCAAATCTGTGGGCAATACGCCATTCCATCTGACAGGAATCTTACTCTCTTTAACAAGGCTAACTATTTTAATAAGCACAATGCCTGTCGACTACACGAGGGTCATTAAGGTTGCCTGTTACCTGTACACTACCAGTCAAGGATACTCTAATCCAGGGGTTCCCAATTTTTTTGTTCCTCTGTACCCATTGGGCATTCGGACAGGTTCCCGTGTACCCCTAAAAATTAATTATCAAAAATTGATTAAATTATATTGATTTTACATTATTTTATTATGAAATCTGTATGCGTGGAGATTTTATAAGAATTTTATATTAGTGATAAACATTGATAACTTAAACTCAGTTAATTTATAAAATATCTTGATCTGTCCCATACATATCTGTTGACACTATTCGAAACTTGTCAAAAAAATATACTAGAAATTAATTACTAATACTAGTGAGATGGCTGAGCCGGATTTTTGTCAACACTTTCATTAATAACAGGAAAAACTTTAGCAAATTCTCAATGAATATCATGTTTAGTGTTTAGGTGTTTGGAGATTTGATCTGTCTTGATTTCATCCCCATCAACACTTAAAATATTGACTCACAAAACCATGTTAATGGAAAGAACAGAAGTGATCGAGTAACAGGTTCAGCAACCCGTTTGTATGAGTTTAGCATCGCCAACCAAAAATTACACAAATTCTTCTTGGAATATTCATCACGTGTTGAATCATCAAGCTGGAGTTCTACAAGCTCCTCTTGTCCCAGCCTGCAACATATGAGCCAGCCTGCAGCACATGAGCCAGCCTGCAACACCTGAGCCAGCCTACAACACCTGAGCCAGCCTGCAACACCTGAGCCAGCCTGCAACATCTGAGCATTTGCGGTGAAAAGATTCCGAAGATTCACTAATTCATCTTCACTAAGGTTTGGGAAATACCTTTTAAGGCCCTCTTAATGCTTTATAAGATGCTCTGTGATTAATTCTTTGAATATGTCAATCTTTGATTGTGGATTTTGATCTAGAAATTCTGTCACAGTATTAAACATAGCAAAGGTATCAGACTGAATATTTCCTCTTTCTCCTACGTAAATTTACCCCTAGGGGTACAAATATCCCAGGTTGGGAAACCTTGCTCTGATACCTATATAGGTATTAAAATAAACTCTAAGGGTATGAATACCAAGATATGCAGAATTATACTGAGATTTACTAAGTTATACAGAAATATACTGAGATATTCTGAGATTTCTTCAGATATAAAGAAATATCTGAGACAAACGAACATAGTCATTCCTTATAATTTCTTTAAGTTGGCTGACTCTTTTCTTCGGGGGATTGCTTTACCTCCCCTGGTGAGGCTTTGGAAAGGCTTCTGATCCAGGAAATTGGAGCTACCCTCCCCTTCCTGTATGACCTCTGCGGGCTTAGCGCTTCCTCATGAAGATGAAAGTGATCCTGTCTTAAATTCTACATACTCTGAAGACGGTACATACCGAGGAGCGAAATTAACCTCATTACACGCAAATAGAACCCTTAATTAGTAATTAAGTCACACTGGGTTATTATTTCTAAGTAAATCTCAATTACAAAATAATATATATAAGATTCTCTGGGAAAATCTGGGTTTAAATGGGAAATTTAATGGTTTATTATACTAATGATTTACATGAGGAATTACGATAGACTGGACAGTTTATCGTGTTTTAGTGAACGATTTTTGGCTTCCATACAAGACCCCAGCAGACCCTTCTGGATCAGGGCCTGCTCCAAACAAGACCCTGGAGACCCTTCTGGATCAGGGCCTGCTCCAAACAAGACCCTGGAGACCCTTCTGGATCAGGGTCTACTTCAGCACTCACTCTATCTCTCTGGGTGAGAGATGGTTTAAAATACTGATAAATGTGAAATAAGACACAGATGAAGTGTTAGGATACTTTATTTAAGATCTGTTTTTGCTATGATTGACTTCTTCAGTCCTAAAGAAGCCAAGAAGCCATTCGTGGTGAAATGTTTCCCAATGTAAATTTTTTTTATCATAGCACATGTGCTTTATTTCTCTCTCTCTCTCTCTCTCTCTCTCTCTCTCTCTCTCTCTCTCTCTCTCTCTCTCTCTCTCTCTCTCTCTCTCTCTCTCTCTCTCTCTCCTAGTCTCCGCTCGGTTGAGAATCGAGTCTGTTTGTAGTCTGATCTCTGGTTGTAAGAGGCGAAACACTTCCAGTACAACAGTTCCACCAATGAGACACTGAACTCCCGATTCCCACAGAAATTCTTAGTTTCTAAACAACCTCCCTATCTCTTAGTTCGCTAATATAAGGATATACTTTACCAAAAACGTGGCTTCTGCGCAACACAAGGCTCTCATTGGTACATGACCATCTGGGGAATACTCTTAGGTAATATCTGAGCCTATCTTGTTTGTCTCGCAGTGAAATGCCATAGTGTATATGTCTTATTTATACTGTAGGACACGCTCTAATCCTCTAGCTACGAGCACTGAAGACGGGTATCAAGAGCATAGCTTTGCCCTTCTAACTACAAACACTGAAGGCAGGGCATCAAGATCATAACTCTGCCCTTCTAACTACAAATACTGAAGACGGGGCATCAAGAACATAACTTTGCCCTTCTAACTACAATCACTGAAGACGGGGTATCAAGAGCATAACTCTGCCAATGTAACCCCAAACAGGTACTCACAAATAGGTAATCACACATATCCAAGATGACAGAGAGAGAGACAGAGGAACAAACACGGTTCAACGCACTAACAGATCCACTCAGGAGATAAGGACTCTCTGCCGTCTCCTGTCGAGCACACACTCTCCTGTTTGATTTACGCTTGACAGTAGCAATGTGCCGGTCACGGGGCTCCAGTTCAACCCACTTACATCCAACAATGTGTTCATAATAACCAACATTTCTTTAAAAATATATGTACTCGCATCCCATTCGTTACAAGCCGTTCTCCTCATTCTTTTGTACACTTTGTCAGAGTATTGATTTAATAGGAATATATGTTCGCATATATTTTGTGAACTACATAAGGCAAGGGTATATACGAGAGGTGTGTATCTCAGAGTATATTTACCGAGAGGTGTGAATCTCTGTGTTTAAACAGAGCGCTCACTTTAATCCTTATTTTGTGGAATAAACTTTTCTTGACTGGAATTTCCCCTTTATAATAATAATAATAATAATAATAATAATAATAATAATAATAATAATAATAATAATAATAATAATAATAATAATAATAATAATTATTATAATAATTATAATATGTACAGTTATGTATAATATTGCGTGCCACACTAAAACACTATTTTATTATAGTCTTTGAGAAGCCCTGATTTCCTTGGTCTGCAGTGCCTGGGGGCTGGAAGGTAATCAGGACTGATCCAAGGAAGGGGAATGTAACTCCTATTCCTTGGATGAAGAGCTCTTCACCAGCTCGAAGGCGCCTTCCTTGAAG
>WNWK01005326.1:60000-62500 GCA_009830355.1 Cherax destructor
TATTACCAATAAACAATTTCGTACAGGAAATAGTGCATGCAATTACAGGAAAATATAATTACGATCAATGTAGCTAAAAAAACGAAAGGAGGAAGTGGGAAGGAAGTGAAGCAATAAAGAAGTGAGTGGGTAATTTATGGCTGTCTCAATAGTTGTTGTTAAGGCATATATACTAAAGACACGTATGACAAAGACACGTGTGGCTTTTGTCTTTTTGTCTATGTGTATGTCTCTCTGTGGTGGAAAATGGTGGTTAAGACCTCAAAGTATGCTAAAAAGACTCATGCGATAACTACTTACCGCATATGTCTGTCTGTCTCTCCCCCCCCCCACTCTCTCTCCCTCTCTCCGTTGCTCAGTGGCTCCATAGCATTGATTAATGCCCCTCTACGTTCAATATAAATGTTTGCCTGTCTCAATATAAGAGATGATCCGCTGATGTATGACGGTATACAGCGATAAGGGAGTGATATAAGTGGCCGGGAGAACCTCGCTTAACTGGCCATGACCCACCTCATCCGGCCGTGAACTCCACATATTTGGCTAGAGACCCAGTCAAACGAACAGAACCTCCACTTATCCAGCTAGTGACCCCAGAGTAGATGGATAAAGCGTTTCACCTATCAAGCTCTAGAATCAGACAACAAAAGTCACTATACAAGACAAAACTTATGCACAATTCCTACAGGAAATTTTCTCTTAAAAGGATTTTTAAAAATTGTGGATCAACTGTGAATAATGACATTTTCGACACTCTGGAATTAGCCAGATCTAAAATACTGGATCACTTTCGTTAGCAAATGCAGTCCAGGATGCAAACGTGGACTGTTGACATTACTGAAGAAAAGTCTTGTGAAGCGTTTAATGCAGTTACTAACTTGATATAGCATTACACAGAGCGAAGCCTTGTCACAATGAAGGCTTGTTGTGCTCCTGGTTCTTTCCTTCATTCAAAATGAATCCTTGTTAAGCAGACAGCAGACACAGGAGTGGTGAGACAGGTGTAACTGTCAGCTTGGTAGCACATACTGAAGGGTTGTAGGTGGAGTAGACAGGAGATAAAGTTCCGGGCGTGTGCTTGTTGTAGGCACGACAGGTGACGGGCATGTTAGGAGCCTCTTTCTACTGCCACAGGTGACAGGGGCGTGTTAGGAGCTTCTTTCTACCTGTCACAGGTTTTGAGGAATTAAACGAGGTCTAGTGAAGCAGACTGCGGTCCTTGGTTACAACTACCACTGTTGGCTGTAGAGTGCTGTTGGGTCTCTCTGTTCTTCGTGTGTGTGTGTACTTACCTATTTGTGGTTGCAGGGGTCGATTCACAGCTCCTGGTCCCTCCTCTTCACTGGTCGCTACTAGGTCCACTCTCTCCCTGCTCCATGAGCTTTATCGTATGTCTTCTTAAAGCTATGTATGGATCCTTCCTCCACTACACTCTCCAGATTTTTCCACTTCCTGATAACTTTATCACTGAAGAAATACTTCCTAACATCTCTGTGACTCATCTGAGTCTTCAATTTCCAATTGTGACTCCTTGTTGCTGTGTCAACCTGTCTCTATCCATCTTGTCAATTCCTCTCAGTATTTTATATGTCGTTATCATGCGCCCATCCCCTATCCCTCCTGTCCTTCAGTGTCGTCAGGTCGATTTTCCTTAACCTCTCCTCGTAGGACATTCCCCTTGGTTTCGGGACTAGTCTTGACCAGGTGTGGGGTCCAAACTGGTGCTGCATACTCCAATGTGTGTACTCACCTAATTGTGGTTGCAGAGGTCGAGACTTAGCTCCTGGCCCCGCTTCTTCACTGACCGCTACCAGGTCCTCTCTCTCCCTGCTCCATGGTTCCTGCCTCCACTTCATCACTTGCTAGACTATTCCATTTCCTGACTACTCTATGGCTGAAGAAGTGTGTGTGTGTGTGTGAGGTACGGCGTAGTGCCATGTGCTTATCAGCGGTTTTAAGCGCAGTGGTAGCGATTTCGACTCACCTGGAAATCCGCCCAGCGAGTTGAGACTCATGGGAAAGTCCCTTTACGTCTGGTGCCCCTATTCGCCTAACAGTGATTGTAGTGAGTAACTGGGTGTTAGTCGAGTGCTGGGGATGCAGTTCTCGGGGATGGTAGTATACTTTAAATATAGTTGGGCTTCGAAATAATCTCTTGTAAATTTAACTGTATTAAGGAAAAGAGATTAAAACATGTTGATTATCTATTAACAATGAAGACTTTGTTAATAACGTCAACTCCCAGAAGTTAGCTTATTTATGTAGGTTATTTAGGTCCTCTTCTACAAAATACCACCTACAGCAGTCGACTAACTCTTGGGTGCATATTTACTAATTGGCAAACAGGGGAAATGTAACCTGCCCGTGTCTGGCCTCGCTTGGGTATCGAACCCAGGTTTTTTCGGTTGTTAATCAAATGGTCTACAACTGAGCCACACATTGAGGATACTCGATTTGTTATAAATAATAGGATTAATTTGGATTTAAGAAAATGAGGAGC